>JABVXV010000721.1:0-12570 GCA_013365325.1 Dipetalonema caudispina | reverse complement strand
AATTTTGTTCCAACAATCTGCAAATGTCATAAACTGATTAGCATAAACTTTACGAAAATATTACGTAATTCTTTTTTGGAATGAAAAGTAAATTTCGCAACCATTTGATAGAAGTATTTACCTATTGTTGTTGTTTCAAGCTTACAGAATTCCGATCCATTCCCATCAGAAGACATTTCTTCAAGCGACAGCAATGACACTTGTTCCTGTTCTGCACTGTTACCGGACAATTATTACTGCCCTGACATTCATACACCGATCCCTTTTGTATACTTCGTCGGAAGAAACTCTGAAATTATAAGTTGGAAACTAATGAACAGATGAATGGAAGATCAAAATTTTGGTGCCTGAATTATCATTGAATAATTGATGACGAAATTTATTTGATAAATCACAATTCACACATTACTCATTCATTACTAAAAAGCCCTCTGCTGATAATTTGAAACATTCATCTTTAATCGATCAATTATATTTAATCAAATATTAACTGCTTAGAAACGATAGGATTTTGAGGTGAGATTTTACGAAAAATTAATACTGCATGAATAAATTTATATTTAATCCGACAAATTCTTTCTTATTACTTTGATAGCATCGATTTTTTTCACGTTACATTTCTTTTTAACATACTTTACATCCTTCACAGGTTAACGCCTTGTAATGATAACCAGATGCATTATCACCACAAACAACGCAAAGATCCTTCGACTTTTTTCGTGTTCCTGCCGTCGATCTTACAGCTGTAAGCGATATTTTAAATTCAATACATATAAATTGGTTTTCTTGTCCTTTTCAAATTTTTCTAATAGCAATCGAAAATGAAAAAAAAAAAAAAAAAAAAAAAACTGACTTCTCGGTAATCTGTTGTTTTGCAACTGATTGTTATGCAATTCGAATTGCTCTTCATTCAATGCCATCAAAATTTGATGCTGTCCACTTGCTAAATCATCTCCGTTTACAGGGATACCAAAATCCAGAATTTGTTGTTGTGATGATTGTGGTTCTTGAAGTGTGATTGGCGTGGTATACGTTGCCATATCATCTGATGGAATAAAAGAATTTGCACTTGAATAGGATTCAGGAAACCCCTCCAGTTCGTAAAATACTCTTCCACCATTTTCTTCTTGACTAGTCTGAAATGATTTCGGGAGAAGTTACTATGTCATTTTTTATTAAAGCTTCAATAGAATTGAATTGATTAGTTATTAGGAAAAGGCGATCAGATTTTACAAATTATTGCTTTATTCTTCAGATTTATCAAAGAAATCTTGAGATAATGATGATAAGACATTATGAAGACAGGAAAGAATGCATTCGAAATGTTGGGTTTTTATACGATTCCGGAATACTTGAAGTTAAATCGAAACAACTACATTTCCGTTGTTCTACACTTTACATGTAATTTATACCTTGTATCTTTCATAATTTGGCACACTGTAATGATTCCCTGAAGCTCTGTTATCATATACAACGAATGAATTATTATTGTTTCCTTCATGATTAAAATCAATCGAAGGAATTCCATCGTTTTCCAATTGAATATTCTCTATATAAAATGATGGATACTGTTCACTCGCTGAATCATCTTCGTTCATTGGAATCCCAAAATCCAGAACTGGTTGTTGTAATAATTGTGGTTCTTGAAGTGTAGTTGGCGTGGTGTACGTTGGCACATTGTCAGATGAATTAAAAGAATTTGCGGTTGAATAAAATCCACGATACGCTTTCAGTTCTTCAAATACTTTTTCTTCTTCATCTTCTTTGATATCCTAAAATGATTTTATTTATCAAATGCTTCCGAAACACTCATTATGTCAAAACCAAATTAGTTTCATCTCATCAAGCAATAACTTACTTGTATTATCGTTGTATAATCGGTAATTGAAATTGGTTGAATCGTATTGCGTGGATCAATTTCCGAATCATCGTTTGGAAGCGCATGTTCGGTCAATGTATTATCGTTCAGATTTCCTGACATTGTATCAGAGTGCACACCGGTTGATGCCGTATTTTCAAAAATGTTATTGACATGGTCATTTAAAAATTGTGGCATCTCAACTGGAATGAGTTCTGGGGATGGTTGCGGTTGTTGTTGCATTTCGGAATAAAAAATTCCGCTCCTTGCTGGTCGTTTTGGGAATACGTTCCATTGTCTTGATGATTGACCTCGCCGTTTCAAACGTCGATTTGCTATCGAAGCTCTTGAAGAAATCAACAGTGGTGACAAATTTCTATTAGCATTGGTTGCGGCCTTTTCTATTACTTCTTGGTGCCCAATTGCGTCATCACTTGATGCAACTTGCGACGAATTAGGAGAAATTGGCGCATTCATTAGTGGCATTACGACAGATGGAAGCTGAGGAGTGTTTATGACGCCATCTGTTTGATACGATGTTGGATTTGCGACAGCAACATTGACAACTTTGTGATTTGCAGCACCATTTGAAGTAATGCCGGTTCTAGGAAGTGTCGCTAAAGCGCTGGTTGAATTCCGAGTAATTGTTGATGCATTATTGTTGTATAGCAACGGCGCAATTGTCGGTTTCACCCGATTTAGACTTCCTTCCAGATAGTTATTTGAGTTATTAGTACTGGATGATTGGCTCATCGTAAAGGATAAGTTATCGTGACGAGCAGAAGTTGAAGTAGGTAGGCAAAATTCTTCCATTCTGTTGTTGCCCACACCAGTGATGGCATTGGAATTCCGTGCTCTAGATACGGACATAGAAAGAGCCGAATTCAGAAGCCGACCTCTACCTGAATCCTGCCAATCAAATCGCAGCGTCATTTTCGATCGGTTACTGGACATTTTTGTCGATAAGAGCTATTGTACGTAGTGAGCAGACGCTAAACAATTTTTAAAAGTGTTATTTTTCGCAAGAGAAGCGAGTAATATGTTGCGAATTGTGGGGTTGGGCATCACAAAGATTTTTTTTGACTTACAGAAGGCGGAAGACCATTGGTCAATAAAGAAATATCATGTGATGAGTAGGAGGGAGGTCAATTAATTTCGATGTCTAAACAATTTTCAAGCTAACAGAAACTATCGATGACACTACAACAACAAAGGATCAATAAGGATATTTGCAAGTCCCTTCCAAATTAAACAAAATGTTGGATGGATTTTGCCTCATTCAAGACACCGTTTTCCGGATTACCATCTTTAAATTTCGGATCTGTTAAGTGAAGAGGTAATTAAAAGCCTTACATTGATCATTATCGTCGTTTACTTTTGATAGTAACCTGAAAAATCTTAGATTTCATTGTGGGAAAATATCTGCTGAATGAACAATATTACAATCAAATTTTTAAAACAATGAGAAATAAGCCAATTACATTGTTAGTAATGTATTTGTGATGAAAATAAAATTGAAAGACTGCTTAGGATGAGAATTTGATGATAAAAACAAAGATTTATTGTATAGCAAAGATGAATTGGGTAGAACTAACCAATAAATTTGCAGTATAATTAATAGTTATTTATAAATTGTTTCAATGTAGAAATAACTTAACCATAAATACGCTCAATTTCATCTTCGTCGTACAATATAGTCATATTGAGAAATTCTTCCATCTCAATTTATACGTAACCATAAATACAATCTTGCAATCTCGTCCTAATCATGAATGTTTACATTTAGGCCAAGTAATACAATTAGACTAAATTAGCTGAAAGGAAGTTTAAGATACAGTGAACAAATATGAAAATTATTAGTAATAAGTAATCAGATAAATTCCTTCTAAACAATATTATTTTTGTTTTTTTTTTTATGGATTAAATTAATTTATAAAATATTGAGTAAATTGCGCTGTTTTTAAATAAATAAAGCTTGAAGTATACGTCTGCAATAATTTTTTAAATTTGATAAATGAAAATTATAATGAAGCATAATTGTAAGGATTCTGAATCAACGAAATATCAATTAATAATTATACTTACGAGAAAGAAGCTAAAAATTTTCTTGCCAAAATTTCCGAAAGTTCTCCAAACTTAGGCCAATAATGGTTGTTTTACTTTGCTTAACACTTATTTTAATTTTTTTTTGAAAATGATAACTATGTTTTTTATATATGCAAATTTCAACGTCATTTACACCCATAGCCTGGAATGAATTGTGCTTTAATGTTATTTATCGAAAAATTTTTCACTAATGAATGTGCATAGTATTTGTTATTTTAAACATATCAACAAAGAAATTTAAATATTAGTGACAGTGTGAAATAATTGTAACGGTAATCAGTTAAGCTTTTATTAAATTCAAATGTTCGTTATCCTCTGAAATACTATGAAAAATGACTAAATCACAATTACAATAATCAATGATTTAATCAAAAAGCATTCTTCAGTTACAATATCCTTCTTCATTAAGTCTTTGAATATTTGTTAATATAGAAATATTTCAAATTTTTGAGTTGCCTAATAACTTCAATAAAATTCGATTACTTTTTACCAAAGTAATGATAAATTCTGATTCTATTTGAGAGGAAATAGGTTGCTGAGGAAAGGTTAGAGTAAGAAATGGGAAGTAGAAGGATTGCAATTCAACCAACATCAACCTTCAACATATCTTATGTAAGGTTGATGAGAGTAGTACCTGTGGTGCTGGGTGGAGCATAACGATTGTATTATAATATGTCATCATATTTTTACCTTTGGCGGGTCCTGAACATCGATTTTATCGAAGAAATCAATTTTGTATGTTAAGTTAAAAATCTATTCGACATATAATCGATAAATCTAAAGCTGAGGATAACAAATAATTAGGAAAAAATAACAGTCGCATGAATTTTAGTTGTATTCTGAAAAAATTTATTATTCTAATTTGGAGCACGAAGTTTCTCCTTATGATTTCTGCAATCTACTTCAACTTTCTTCTATCTCATTGAATTCAGATCTGAAAAATTGTTACCAATCTTTCTGAATAAGCATGAAATATTTCACTGGATACGATACCCTGGAATCGCTCCTATGCTTTGATTCTCAATTGTATTTAAATGAAACGATGAATTGAGATTCCCGGAACGAATATCTTCTGATTTTCTTCAAAATATCTCACAAATGATTTCTTGAAAGTCAATTTAATTTTAATTCAACAAACCGTTCACATAAAAATTACTTCTCGCCGTAAGAAACTATGACAGAATTATTATAAAATCTTAAATGAGTATTCTATTCATTTAATAAAACTTTTAACCTTTTTTCTATAAAAAAATGAATGAATTTCTTAGTGACCTTTTAGAATATCCAATGAGTCATCACATTTATCTCTCTCTCACAAATATAGCATTTCTTTTTTCTTTATCTATTAGCAATCTATTCGTTATCATTTACTCCTTATCAATTAAGACAAGTATTAGCTAGCAAGTATTAGCATCACTACCGCAACGTTTCTGCTTGAAAAATATCCCATATTCAAACTTTCATCATCATTATCATCATTATTATTGCTATCATTATCATTATCACATTAAATTGTTATTAACATTCATTTTTGCAATTATTGTAGCTTAATAATTTTCATTTGTTTTCTTACAAATTAAAATAAATATTTTTCGAACTTGAAAAATTTAAAATTCAATTCAAAAAACTGATTTGTCTATTAAAAGGAATCACTCTCTATCTGCTAATCGTTTAATTTGGGTGAAGCAAAGAGAATTTTGGAAGTTATTAAAGGAATTGAAACGAAGTAAATTTCGAATATATCGCAAACAATAACGAAACTATTCTTTAATATTGAAAAAATAGAAAATGGAATTGAAAGGTTAAAAAGTAATTTTGCGTGTGTGATAATCAAACGTACGCTTTTTTTTCACTGTCAAACAAATTTCAAATGTTAAAGATTCATTTTCTGCATGACAAGCAGTTTTATATGCAAAATTACATTAGTTTTCTCACCAAATAATTCTTTTTTTTATCAAATAATTTTCAAGAAACTATTTCTGTTCTATTTCCGACAAGCATTAATCGCAATATTTCCGTTTTGGTTAATCGTACTAAATATGAAATAAAAGATCCGACATTCAACGACTAAATTAAATTTTATTCGTTTTACTCGTTATTTTACTCGATTTATTCTATTCCAAAATTTGCATCTTCCTCCAAAATGTTGGAATTGTTTATGGAAATGTATATATTATTTGTTTATTTGTGTGTTGTTGTAACAACAACGTTTATTATTATTGTGATTAGCTTTTATTGTGATTGTGACAGCCTTACAATATGGCAATCCTTACAAAAAGCAAATAGAAATTACATATTTCAAATATTGAAAATAAAGTTAATCAATCAATCAATCAATCATCACAACAGCCATCACAAAATAAGAAAGCCACGAAATGACTAGAAATGAAATTAAAAATTATATTAAATAATTGATTATATTAAAGTATTCTTAAAGCACATAATTGTTGAAAAATCATACAGTTTAATGACGAAAAATGAAAGATTAAATTTCATTTATTTTTGTACTTCTGTTATATCATAAATTCAGAAGAAGAAGGCGATTCCGAAAATTCCATAACTGTTGTCCAAGGACAAATTAATATCTATTTTAAATTCTTCTCTATTTTCTTAAATTTTACTTCAATACTCGTTATAATGCCTACTATCGTACTGATCACAGATAATTAAATTTGCAACAGTTTTATTGAAATTCAATATTTTTCATGTGTAATGTAATTAATTTGAACATAGTCGAAATAATGCTGAAATAAAAAATAAAATAAGCAACTATAATAAGATGATAATATAACATTTAACAATAGCCGTATCAGAATTGATTTGAAAAGAAATTGAAATAATGAAATAACAAAAAATAAGGCAGAAAATTTTAGCCTACATTTTGAATAACTTAATCATTTATTTAAGTATTGGCTTGCATTAGCATCAATGCTGTTATGCTCATTATACATTTGCAGATAATTTCGTTTACTCCATCGTAATAAGCTGTCAAATGTACTCGAAGACAGTTACACAACTTGGCACCAATCTGTAAAAAATATAATAAATTATATGGAATTCATGCAATTATTAATAAGACTTTTTTTAATGTTTAAATTTACATTTTGAATTTTGTCATTGTCAACCATTCCTATACAATTTTGCAATGAACAAAACGCTGTCAGAATTGCCATTTCTTCCTCTTTAACTTCGAATCCTAAACCATTCATACATTGAGTTAACGTTTCACTTTGAACACCCACAATTGCTTCGTAGTTTTCGGTAGTGAAAGAAGTGCGCAATGTCTGTAATTTATTTTCAGTTATCATTTCAGAATTAATAACTTTTACAAAAATTAATCATCAAAAATAGCCGATAAAAAAAATGAAAAGAGGAAGAATTCACCAATGCCGCAAAAACACCATTATCAATTACTTTCTCCCGATCTTTTCCAGTAATTTCCTTCATTATCGGAATATTATTCAGAAATATATGAATCCTTTCTATAGCATCATTTCGGTTATGAATGATTAATCCTGTCGGGAATGCTTCACGATAAGCACTAATTACAGTAGCCTTCAGCTTTTTCATTTCTTCAATCTCTTCCATTTCTTTTTCTCTGAAAAATTATTACTTCGATATTTTCCTTAGGCAAATAAATTTGTTGTATGTTAAGGAAACAAACAAGATGACCTTTATTCTAATATGTCACATTTACCTATTTTCGTCCTTTTTTCGTCGTCGATTACGATCTAAACGTACCGATTCTTGACGCATGCCCAGCTGAAGACATTTCTTAAATCGACAACTCTGACATCTGTTCCGGTTTTTCTGATCTACTAGACAATTGCCTTGTTTATAGCAAATATATTCTATCTTTTTCTGGATGGTTCTTCGAAAAAAACCCTAAAAATTTGCTTATTTCAGGTAAAATACCAATACTTTAGTTATTTCTAAAAGACGATAAGATTTCAAAAATTATTGCTTTACCCTTCAGATTTTTCGTACAAATCTTATTATAACCTAAAATAGCATTGTGAAAATATGAAAGAATACATTTGTAATGTCCGGTTTGTATACCATTCCGGAGTACTTTCCGTTAACTTCGAGAGGAAAATTGTAATGTATACTTTGCATCCTTCGCAACTTGGCACACTGTAATGGTTTCCTGAAGCTTTGTCACCACATATTGCACATAAATTATTGTCGTCTTCTTCTTGATTTGAATCTACCGAAACTAACGGTTGCCTTGGAATACCGAAACAATTATAGACTGTAGGCGGGATTGCTCGTCCTTCTGGTGTGATCAATATCCCACTTGTCGTTATGGTATATCCTGGAAGACTTTTGAAAGATGGACGTATAGTTGATGGTCCTGGTGTTTGTACCATTTGACTGATGCAATTTTGTATAGCTGAAACGATTGTGAAAATTAAAACAAAACAATTGGGAACAAAACGAAAGATTCATAACCCCTCAAGCAATACTGCCAGATATATCGATAGATATACTATTAGAGTGCCATTTTCAACAAATATGGAGAATCGACGTACTTTGTTGTGAAACCGGATATGGTAATATATTGCTGACCGGTATTATCGGTAAATTTGTTTTCGCCTGATGGCTTAGTGTTCTCGTTTGATTTAATATCATAGTTGTTGGTACGGTTACATGCTTTAATCCATCTATTTCATCTTTTCCTTCATTTCCTATTAGGATATTGCTTACGGTAAATGAAGTAGACGGCTTATCAAGTGATATCTGCTCCCGTTTATCCGATGAATTCATACTCATTGAAATTCCGGAATCTAAATGAGGCTGTGATAACGTATTCGTCAAATCAGTATTAATGCTAGCATTTGTTGATGTATTCTGATGCGAAGTAAATCTTTCTGATGGAGTAAGCGATAAATGAGAAGCAGCAGATGAATGATTCGTTTTTGTTCCGTATTTTGGATTCATCTCATTGAAGCGTTCTTGAATTGTCCGTAATGGTGTAATTGTTGGTTGATTGACCTGAAAAGAATCTGTCTCAAAACATATAGTTTGGATTTCTAAAAATTAGAAAGGTGAAAGCATATTATTTAATCTGTATGTATCAGTGATATTGAAGAGATTATAAATGAACGAATTGCTACCGTTTCTGCAATATGTTTTCTTCCGCTTTCATCCAATTCCACTTCATTTTGCTGTTGTTGTTCAAAGTTATTTTCCGTCGATGTTGTACAGTATGGATGTGGCGACAGGATGGGTAATATTTCGGTTGTTGTTTTGTTTGATGAATCACTTTCGGAACGAGAAGGAGTAGTGTCAGTGTTAGATACATTATCTGCATATCGGACTTTCATCACTGGTTCAGAAAATGCAGAACTGGATGGGGAAGCTGTAAATGATCGTTTCTGCATAAACGATTCAGAAACTGTTTGTTGTTGATTGGATATGTTGCGATATGTGATTGTATCAGAATGCGAAAATGAAACTATGTTGCGATGTGTTGGATATTTTGGATCTTTCTTTTCTTCCTCTCGTTTTTGTTGCTGTTGAAAATTCTGCAGTGATTCCTTCTGCTGATCGTATTTTTGAACCATTGAAAAGACCGCTTGTGGTAACGGTGGTAATGGCATATTTTCAGCTGCCGCTGCATTCCTTGCGTGTTCCATTAAATGTTCCGTTAAATTTGCGTAATGCATCGCTGCTTCATGCGCTATTTTGGCTTGTTGTTCAAATGATAGCAAATATTTGTATGGTTGGTCGTTCATTAAAGGTGGTGGCGGAATGAATGATGATGCTGATGGACCTGAATTATTATTAGCTGTAGCCACTGGAAGTAATGATGTATGTCCTACTGCGGGAATAGTTGGAGTAACGGAAGCTACGCTAATCATAGGATTTATCGCAGTGGTACCTTGTTGGGTCGGGAAAGGTTGTAAGAAGCGATCAAATGTTGTCTCATTTGCATTGATACCCACTGAGGAGTTGTGTTGCCGAAGTGAAGTTGGTAAAATTGCTGAGGTGGGATGAAGTCGGGGATCATTATTGATGATACTGACGTAAGGTGAAATATTGGGTTGCAAAAGTGGTGAATTGAAACGATCAGTTGAAAATAAAAATGACCGACTGTCACTATTATTACTGTTAGATGCACAATTGTTTGTATCATTGACAAACGCAAAGGTGCCACGATTGTTCAGAATGTTGAAAATTGGTGGAACAGAATTGCTGATTGGTGTAAATCCGGCATGTGTCGTCGTATTAACCCTTGAAGAAGTGGTAGTCGGCTCCGGAATTCGAAATGAACTTGAACTTTGCTCTTGTTTGTTTGGACTTGTTCCTGAAATGTGTTGTGACATTTCCCTTCTCCCAAAATCAGCTCTGGGTTAGAAGAAAATAGATGAAAAGCGGTATATCTCAGGATATCTGAGAGTGAAAAACCGGAATTGTTCTAGGAAAGCAGTAGTACATCATCGGGAAGAAAGTGAAGTAATTGCAAATTGTTTATGGATAATGGCAGCAACTAGGAAGGATGTACGGGTCGCTGCAAGTCACAGCACTGAAGAAAGGGTAAGAGGTGATCTATCGAGGTAGTGGGTTGGGATGTGACGCAATGTGATCGGTGAACTTGACCTGATGGTAGGTAAATTATGGAAAAATACCTGTAAACAACATAGATGCAGAGGGCAATCCTTTCTGTTATTTCGCATGTTTGGTCGTTAGTAATGTGAGGGAGAAGCAAAAATTAAATGGACGATGGATATGTTCGAAGGGAAAGCAAATTTCCTTTTGTCAAAAATTGAGCTTTCGGTTGAAATTCATCAAATTTCATTTGTTGTGAAGCTTGAAGGTCAGCTTATGATCTTCTTCAGCTAAATTTAAGGAATTCGAAATTCAATCCATTCTCGATTACAAATTGGTGAAAAGAGAAATTTAAACTTTATGCTTCATTTATTCAAATTATACAAAAATATGCATATGACGGATTTTTGTTGCAGAAATCCGAAAGGGAAAGAGTAGCAGGACGAAGAGAGTAATCTTTAAAGAAAGGAAAAATATTTCGGGAAAAACGGAGAGAAAGTGAATTTTAGATAGCACCTAAAGAAAGGGCGAAGGTATCGCGTAGGCGTAGGAAATTTTTTCTGTGTTAGTTGACGTAACAATTATTATTTTTGTTCTCTTCAAGTTGCAGTATACTTCGCTTACCGTATAGCTGTTTTAATGATGTAGTGACCACTGGACAAATTTGACCTGATGCCCGACCAACTAACTATAACGGCATAACCCTTCTCCCTTCCCATTGGAAAAGAAGTCCTCATATTATGCAAAAAATCATTGAGTTTCTTTTCCCGCTTTTCTCCCTTTCTTTCCGTCTCTCCCTCTCTCTCTCTCTCTCTCTCTTTCTCTCTTTCCCTCCTTATCGTGATATTTGGATGAAGAAATTCAACAAATATACAAACAAAAAGTTAAATTTTCCTTTCATTGTTATCGTCGTCAATGATGGTGAAATTTCTCGGAAAGTTCTTAATCTCGAGATTTACAGTGAATGATAAAAAACATTATTACTACACTGATCCACAAATTTGTATATTTGATAGTTGAAAGGGTAAAATAATAAGTCAACAAATCGTTTGTTAATGAGCCAATCAATCGATAATCGCATAATTTATATTATCAAAATTCTATAAACCTGAAAGTTGGCATTTTGATATCATTCTGATCATAGCTTAATTCTTGTTTTCCTTGTTAAAATTTGAAAAATTCTCGGAAGTGGTTGCAATGCTTCTTATTTCTCAATATCTTCTCTTTGGATCAGATATTTATGTATTTAATATGCAGGAAGAGGAGGTATAAGGGGTCAAATGTTGTTTACAGCTTAGGACACAATGACCTCATCGCAATGTCCTCAACAGGTAGACTTCCCGCCGTTTCCACATGCATCTGCTCCTGAAAAATTTGATGGTGAAAAAAAGAAGGATCTGCCAAAGGGATGGGGAAGGAGAGAATATTTGGTGTAGCGGTAATGAGGTACAGATGAACTTACGCAACGGTGTATCGGAATGTGAGATGATCATTTAACGTTTTCGACATGTCCACTTCACCTCATCACATTTCTCATTTTGCCAATTTCTTCGCTTTAATTATTCGATACAAAAATTCTATTGAAAGCTTATTTTAGAAGAGTTTTGAATCGATCAACAAACGTCTGTTCTCTCCCTCTCTCTCTCTCTCTCTCTCTGCTCCATCAATGTATTTCTGGTTTAAATGAAAATACCATTAAATCTCTGAGTTCCACGGAATCGATGATCATTTCTCTGTGAATCTTTTCACCCTTCTAATGCTTTCTTTAATTTTTCCAAAAAAGCATTACAAGAGATAAATAACATTAAAGGGATGATATAACACAAAAATTCAATAATGAAACACAAGTGAACTTTTTTTTCCTTCTTCAGCAATTGTTTGCTGATCCAAAATTATACTTACTTCAAGTTCACTTAAATTTAATCAATTCCACTGAAATACTGCAATATCTCATTCACAAGGTTACATTTCAAAATTTTCGTTCCATTTAACAGTTTACATAGATTTTTGGATATTTGAATAATATCGAGGTCAGCTCCATACATGTGATGACC
>JABVXV010000720.1:0-12603 GCA_013365325.1 Dipetalonema caudispina | reverse complement strand
ATAATAATAATAATAATAATAATAATAATAATAATAATAATAATAATAATAATAATAATAATAATAATAATAATAATAATAATAATAATAATATTAATAATAATAATAATAATAATAATAACAATAGTAATAATAATAATAATAATAAATAATAATAATAATATAGTATTATTTCAATACTATGATGACAAAAAGAGGTGGCATAATTTTTATCAATTCATAATTTTGTTACAGTTGGAAACAAATATGCTAAAATTTTTTGCAAGCAGTAATTAAATTATTTCTTTGAAAAGTGAACATAACTTTTTCTGCAATAAGATATCTCAAATATTTAATAACCACTATTTCAGATATTTTATATAAAGTTATGCTGACTGATTCATTTACACAATATGCTAAGTGCAATTTTTTAAATAGGAATTTCGAATTCAGACAAATGATTTCTTACAAATGATTACTAATTGAGATATATGATTTTCTTACATATCCAATGATACATAAGTGATCAAATTTATTGGATTTTTTTAAAATTTTATTCATAGGTTAGAAATTTCTTATTGTAATTTTTTGTAATATTTTATTGTCTTCTGTTTGCTCATTTATTACTTGTAGTTGTTTTAACATTGGTTCCAATTATTTATGCAAAAATACTTCAATGAATTGTTAGTGCCTTTTGAATTGCTATTCGTTTAATAAACTAAATGAAAATTTTGTGAAAATTTTAGAATAAATTGGAACAGACATTATATTCTGAATTTGACATTCTATTGCGGTAGCGATAATTTCACATAGATATGAAATACATTCCGAATCTATTCACATTACTGATACTTATCAATAAAATCTCTTTCTGATTCTATTCAAAACATATTGCGAAATTATAAAATTCTTTGTAGTAGTGGTTGTTAAATTTGAATATGTTAAAAAAAGATCATTACAGCAAAGGTCATGAAAATTACATCAGTCTTTTAAATGGGTGTTAATTTACCTATGGTTTATTCAGTAATCATTTCGTATTCCCATCAAGGATTGATAGAAATAGACAGATTCAACGATAATATTATAATTTCAAAATTGTCGTTACTTAAGTTAATGTATCTTTTAAATGAATCACTAAAGAAAGAAAATAAAATAGACAAATGAATAATTGACAAAGAAAAAAAAATCCCACCTTTATCTGAAAGATTTAGAAATGTTGAAATTTTACATATAAAGTAGCTGTCATCGGATAGGAAAATAGAAAATTAATAAATCGTTAGTGAAAATAAAATGTAAATTTCTTTAGTTTTCATAATTCCTCCCATTCTAACTACATCTACAAACTGATCTTAGCTTCATCTAACCAACGATACATATTCCTAGCATTCTTCAACAAAAAAAAAAAAAAAAAAAAAATGGAAGTTTCAGATTCATCGGTAATTTGCTCACATATCTTCGTGGCACATTAAAAATTATTCAATTTCAGATTTCCGATTATCGAAAAAGTTAAAATGTTTTTCAATTTCTCAAAAACACTTTTCATTACAGCTATAAGTGACCAAATTTCTTATTAAGATTATAGCTTCGCCTTCTAAAACTATTATTACAATGTCAAACTCTCGGCCAGATTAAATAGTTTGCATATGGATAGCCAGGTAATGCAATTCTTCATCTTCATCATTTCAAACTTTATCAAAATAATTTAGAAATATCAAGTCTTATTCATCGTCAAAAACTCTCGAAAAAAAAGTAAAAAAGTGAGGAAGAGAGCGAAGTTTTCTGAAATTATAGAATTGAGAAGAAAGAATATTAGTATCTTGATGACAATAGACAAGTGAGCCAAAAGGAATGCTTAGCCAAAAGCATCAAATTAGAAAAAAATAGTACAAAGGTTACTAAGATGGGTTTTTTTTTTTTTTTTTTTTTAGCCATTATGTTGAGAAATAAGATTTTTAAGGTGTCGAAAAATCACTTCTAAATTTTTTTTTTTTTATTGACGAAAATTTTCACTTACTTAGTTGTCGTATATATCGTTAATATTATAATTCCCTCTCATAGTTTCTTGTCGAAGTATCAAATTTCATTATAATAATAAGTAAGTATCTGTCTTCATCCATTTTAGACTACCATTGATGATTGAATTTACAATCATTACAATTTTCTCATTTATTACTCCTAATTCTAATTGCAAGGATATCATTATTGTCATTATCGCTAATTTTGATAATATCTTTTATCACGTTGTAATCATCATTAACTTTAATATTACCACTTATCATATCATTATTATTATCATCATTAGCATCAGTAATTTTGATAATATCATTTACAACATCATCATCGATATCAACTTTTGTTGCTATTGTAATCACAGTTGTTTTAAATTATTATTTACGCTAGTCATATTACCTATTTCATTTAATTTTATGATGCTACCAAAAATTACAAAAAAAAACGGCAAAATTTACAATTGTTCAATTAACATAAATTTAACGAAAATGACTAATCAAATATCAAATATTAATAATTAAAATTTTGATTTCGTGCAATAACATTTTATCTTAAAGTTATTGCTAAAGAAATTTGATGAATGTTGCACCAAACTATGACTGATATCATCGAGACACTGAACTGGTCGATACTGTAGTAAACACTGTTATTTCGCACTAAGCAAAATCACCATTAGCTTGGCACAAAGATGACCACAGAGCAGAAAGGTCATCAGACAATGTTTAGGGGAGATTATGGTCATTGTTATGATTATGATCACGAATATTTTCCAATATGCTATAAACATCACATATGCACATCTGCTCAAATTTCAGTAAGTATCAAACCGATCATTCTGAGGTAAAATCCAAGAAAGTTGATAGTATATTAATTTCTGCAAAATTCACAATTTTCAATTGTTTTTCTGTGTCATCCAATAAAAATTAGAATATTTTCATTCATTAAAAGTTATTTGTAACGTTAAAATCATTTGAACAGATAAAATGATAGGTTGTTCAAAAATTTGATATTTTTAATGAAAATTTATAAAGATTTATCCGAAAGAGAAAATCGTTTCAACCGATTTAAAGATTGTTTTTTTGTTTTTGTTAGGTTGAATAAGGAAATTTTATTCTTACAAATATTACCAAAATTTATAATAATTACTTTTAAAAATATCTAACAGAAACATCATTAGTGCCACCATAAACCATATTAGGATAATAATTTGCATATATCAAATTTAAAATGGTTAAATTTTGACAATATGTTGAAAGCTTTAAGTAACTATGCTACCCCCTGCATCAATCATCATTCCATAAACCGTTAAATATGTCTTTCCTTTTTTTTTTTCCTTTCCTTTTCTTTTTTTTTTTTTTTTTTTTATCAAATTTCCAAGAATGGAAATGAATAAAAATGGTGCAAATTGGTTAGTTAACAAAATTAGAAACATCTGCCATTCATTCTCCTTTGTGATCAATTAATCCATGCAAAAAGCTATCCATTTCTCGAGAACCAATATAATATCTTTACTACATTTAATCCTCTCTCTCTCCCTCTCTCTCTCTCTCTCTTTCTTATTTCTACTTTTATGCTTTTCTCCCTTTCACTTTAATACTACTCGTTGAAAACTTTATAAGCTTTGATGTTTTATCCTTAAAAATTCTCTCTCATCCCTTTTTTCCCTCTTAAGAAGAAGCATAGAAAGTTATTATTATTGCCTTCTATAACTGAATGAAATTTGGTAAGAAATCTTTGAATGCGTTATATTCTTTATCCTTTTTTCTTTTCTTTTTTTTTTCGTTTATTTTTTTTTTTTTTTTTATGAGAGAAAGGGAAAAGAGTAGACGATAAATAGATGAAGAGAGAATGGAAAAAGGAGGAAAGTATCAGATGATGGAGAAAAAAAGAAATTTTTAACTTTTTTTTTGTCGATTTTAAAATTAGCATGAAAAAGAATTATTGTAAAAACGAAACTTTTTTTTCATAAAAATTTTTTTGTAGGAAGAAATTTTTTGGATGGTAAATTGTTATTCTTCTTAAGTAATCGTTTGAATTGTATGATATGTGAAAAGATTTTGCATGTTAGTACTGTAATACAAGCAAATACTGTAATGTGAGTAATCTTTTCCATGTACAAATAAATACCGTAATATAAGAAATCTTTTCCTAAATAGAAATGAATACAGTAATATAAGTGATCTTCATAAATTTAAGCAAATCTTGTAATATAAGAAATTATTCATACGGAATGTTTTCTAAATTTAGAAATGATTAAAATAGGAAGAAAAGCATTAAAAGTTTATTTTGTAAAAGAAATAAATGTAAAAATTGATGATGATTTTGTGAAATGTTAAATTTTAATCTTAAAGCTTAGCAGCAATATGAAATGAAAATGGAAACAGTCGATGTTATTTTATCCATTTCCCATTTTTCATTCAATGCTAAACCCATATCCAATAAAATTCCACTTTAAAAACTCTGATTCATCATTGAATAATGTTGATAAATATTTAAGATCATCAATTATTTAACAAAAATTGGGGGAAGTTGATAAATTCACAAATTACAGTTAAATCGCTTATTCTAACTTAAATTTAAATTTAAATCCTCGCAACTGTTTCTTTTCATGCTATAAATAAATGATTAACAGTTTTTTTAAGAAATATAATTTACTGATATAATCTTATTATATCATGACATTAATACATTTATACTGTATCTATTATAATATCCAAAAATTTAAGATATTTAAAGTAGATCAAAAATTTTCTAAAAACATATGTTTCATAAAATGTATTGAAGTTTTATTTTGAAAAGGATAAAATTTTTAAAAAGGATTAAATTTGAGTATATTTACATTTACCATTTATACAATTGCATTGAAGACTAATTTCAATAGTGGCATTTGTAGGATAATAAATAGAATTTTTGCAAATTGAAGAACTTTGAGGATTATAAAGTGTCATCAAAATTGTATACAATTTATAATATACAAAAAGGAACTATTTTTGAATCATTTATCGGATATATGTATAAAAAGAATTTAACATTTTGATACATATTCATTTCCAATCTTAAAATACCGTTTTTTTTTTTTTTTTTTTTTTTTTTTTGCAAATTATCAATACTAATTTGTATTTACTTATGATAGGAAAAATATCAAATAATCAAAAAGAAATATATATAAATATATAAAAAGTTCAAATGTTACAAATGTTTAAGTTTTTTTTTTTTTCAGTCATATAAAATAAAAAGAAAAATTACATATTTCTAAGCTCTTTTCTTAATAATTTTAATAAAATTTATTTAAATAAATCCTTGTCATTAATGCATAACTTTTTGGCTAATTTGAAGCATTACATTTTAATAAGTTAAAAGTTAATTGTTATTAGTAGCCTAAAATGTAAAGTAAATATTAGCAAGGATAAAATATTTCCATTCCTCGTTGTACCTTTTTCAATTTTTTTTTTTTTTTTTTTTTTTTTTTTTTGTTTCATCACTTTCCCTTTCTCCGTCTAAAATTGTTTACTGTTACAACATAAAATGCTGTTGATGATAGTGATGAAGAAGATGATGGTTGATGGTAGTGGACAACGGATGGGAAATAATTTTAGACTGGTCAGAACTATGACCACTCATCCTCGATCATCAATCATCATCAATTAGTGAAAGTTTAAAATTTGAAACGTTTTGAGGTGTGAAACTTAACACGTCAATTTTACAAACACTCTATACTATATCAGTTGTCAGCATTCTTTAGCTAATAATATTGAACTTTTCACTAGTTAAATGATCAAGTTTCATTATTATCAAATAATTTTTTCTTTTTTTTTTATCAACAATTAAATAAAAAAGATTTTTCTTTAAATTAAAAAAAAAAAAAAAAAATTGATCAAAAATTCTATCATTTTATAGAAAAGTATTATTGCATCACTGAGTTAGGAATAGAATTAAATTTGCATTTAATTTCAATAATTTTAAAAATTAAAATGGAAAGGAATTCGTCTTCTATACAATATGAGTATTATTGATTTAATAGAAATGATTATATTTTACAATTAACTTCTTTCAATTGTATAAAATGACAAAAAAAAAAAAAAAAAAAAAATTAGAATATACACTGATTGTTTTATTTATTTATTGCAATATAAAAATTTACCAATTATAGATTTGAAATTTTTTCAATATGAAACATTTGAATTTTTTTTTTTTTTTTTTTTTTTTTTTTTTTTTGTTGAAAAATTAAAACATATAAATATCAAAAAATCATAAGCTATAATAAATATTTGATAAATATAATTTATATTTCTTTAAAATTAATTATATTATTTGAAAAATAATAATAGTAATAGTAATAAGTTAATTGTAATAAATAAATTAAAGAAAAACAAATTTAAAAGAAGAAGAAGAAGAAGAAAAAGAAAGAATGTAAAAGTAAGAAAATTTAACAGATGAATGCCATCAATGTCATTTAGTTGAAAATTGTTCATCGTTCGTTTCAAAGAGGTGGCGGTAAAAGCGAAGATAATCGGTTGAATGGAAAAAAAAAAAAAAAAAAAAAAAAAAATGAAAAGAGAAAAAAGAAAAAAACTGGCAGGCTCAACTAGTAACCAATAAAAAAAAAAAATGAAAGGGAATAAATTAGTTGGAAAAAGGGAAAAAGAAGAGAAAAGAAAAGAGAGAGAGAGAGAGAGAAAAAAAAGGAAGAAGCAAATATGCAAAAAAAAAAAAAAAAAAAAGAAAGAAATTGAATAGAAAGAATTAAGTGCTAACATATAAAAATATCACTTATTAAAAGATATTTTCTGTGATAAAATATTTTACCTATTCTTATTCTAAGTTATTATGTCAAATTAACCTTTAAAAAGTACGAAATTAAAATGTATTAAATAAAATTTAATATTTCAATTGATACCTTAAAAAGAAGAAGAAGTAAAATTCATTCGAAAGTTTTTTTTTTTTTTTTTGACAAAAAAGGGAAAGAAATGGGAAATTTTTTTTTTTTTCACAAATATTAGTATATTAACAGAGAATAATAAATTACTGGGGAAATTCATTATCTAAGTCAAGGACTTTTCACTCACTCTCTCTCTCCCTCTTTCTCTAAGTTTTTCTTTTTTTTCTCTTTCTCTCTATCTCTCAGATCATAGGTCATTAAATACGAGATGTTGTGAATTGGTGAATTGACTTAATTATTAGTAGTAATGGAAGCAAATTTTTTTTTTTTGCATTGATTTCCACTTCAACTTGTCAAATATTGATTTATCTCAATCAAACAATTCCAATTAATCGTTTGAACAACTCTCTTGAATATTATTCAACATTTGATAATATCATCCATTGCAATCAAATTCCAAAAAAAAAAAAAAAAATTTTCGTTCATTAAAAAATATTAAAAAATATTCATTATAAAATATTTTCAAATTTTTGAAATTATAAAATATTTCCAAATTTTTGAAATTATAAAATATTTCCAAATTTTTGAAATTATAAAATATTTCCAAATTTTTGAAATATTAAAATGATGGAATTTTTTTTTTTTTTTAAAGCTAAAGATATTATATGCATAGAAAGGACAAAGATTAAACCAATAATTTGAAAAAAGTAATCCGATACCATTTGTTGTTTACTCAACTAATTTGACACTTCACACTTTCTTCTTACCTTTCTTCTATTTTCATCTTCCACCATTCATTCTCATTCATCCTTCCTCATTCCACTTTAACCTTTCACACTAATGAATTATTCCTTCACACCTTACTTTTCTCTTCGAATAAACAAGTAAACAAACAAATAAAATGAAATAAAACAAACCAATACGATCCATTTATTGGACCGATGACCTCTGAGTGGACACAATGGTCAGATTGTGAATGCATTAAAGATGGTTATGATTATAGAACAAGCAAAGGAGGGATAGAAAAATATTTCCATAAATTGAGCAGGAATAATTCATACAGTATGATATCAATTATTAAAAAAGTATGATATGAAAAATTTTGAAAATTCCAATATATACAATTCATTTCTGATATTTGCCAGAAATATATTACTATAACAAATTAGAACATTACATAGATTTTTTTTCCTACAAAAAATTTATTGATAAAAGTATAATTTCAAGTAAATTAATTAACTTTGTCAAAAGATACCTTTTGTATTTTATTCATTTTTTCCTTTTTTTCTTTTTTTTTTTTTGTTTTTGAAAATGTAAAAGTATCTTTTACAAACAAAATTTGAATGAAAATTTCATGCTAAAATATGTAATCTTATTAAAGATTACGAAACTTCTAATGAAATATGTTTTCTCGTAGAAATTTTACAAAATGGAAAAAAAAAACTGTTCAGATGAAGAAGATTTATGTATTATATGAAGTTTCGATAGATTTTAATCATTATCGTTTCTTTTTTCTTTCTTTTTTTTTTTTTTTTTTTTTTTTTGCTCAAAATTTTGTTGTGCATGAATGGACAACTTTTTTCTTTTCACAAAATAATTAATCATCATACAATTTAAAAATAAAACTGGATTACTAAATAAATAAAAAGTCAAGGAATGTGTGAATATGCAAGATTGGTAGTACTAAATGAAATATAAACATGTAAAAAGAATGAAGTATTTAAGTTCTGAAATCTTTTATAAAAAAAAAAAAATATGTAAATATATGTAGAAGTGATCATATTATATAACATGTAAATATTTTAAAACAAAGTTTGGATAAACTTTTTTTGAAATCTAAATTAATGAAAAAAGAAAAAAAGAAAAAAAGAAAAAGAAAAGAGAAATTTTGCTACGACAATTCAATATAAGTTTATAATTTCAAGAAATGCTAATATATGTGAAAGATTTTAAACATCGGCAGTATGATTCGATTTCTTAATACCCTAAGCTTATTTGATAGCACTCATACTATGAGGCCAGAATTGGCTCTCTTGAGAAATAAATACTTTGTGACTGCAATAGTTGCTTGCTGTAAAGTAATTTAGGAAAACTTACCATATGAAGTTTTTAAACTTTTAACAGATGTCTAATTTTGTTGATTTAAAAAAAAAAAGAAGAAAAAACAGACGAAATTTTTTTTGCTACAATTAAATGCTTCAATTTTAAATTAAAATTAAATTTTAGGTTGTTTTTTTTTAAAAAAAGCAACAGCAATTTAAAATTAATTAAATAAAATATTTAAATTTCAATATACTATTTTTGCATATTACAAAGTGTTAATTTTATTTAGACTGTAAATTTCAAATCGCTTATCAATTTGCATTGCGATCCTTAAATCAAAGCTTCATTTACAAAGACTTCATCGGATTTCATTATCGAAATTATCCAATTTTAAAACATAAAGTAAAATTATCCAATCTCAATAAACATGCAAGTAAATTAAATTAAAATAAACGATGAAATTCATGACAAATGTTAAAATAATAACTATAAGGATATTTGATTATTATAATTAATTAAGATTCCTATTGAAGGAAGTATGCTAAATTATACAAATTTTTGGCAGTAAATAATAATTTCCAACTAATAATACTTTGTATTCAATAAACATTACAAAATATAAATAATGAAATGATAATTAATAAAATTAATAGAATGAAAGTTTGCATACAATACGAATTTATTTAAAAGTAATTGTCAAATTGAAAAGGATTTGTAGAATTTTTGAAAAAACAGTATGATAAAAAAATTCCAATATTTTTAAAGAAATTAAAATCTTTTAATAATCCTCATTCAAAAATAATTTTTGCTTAAAAATGAAAAAATAAAAAACAGACGAAATTTTATTAAATATTCATACATATGCATAAACAGCTGAAAAATAATGAGGCAAGAGATGCAAAAATTTTGTTTAATTAAAAAATTACTCAATTAATCTGGATTATAACAAAAATTATATAATTAATTATATAGCGAGTAATTCGATAATAAAGAAAGGGGAAAAAAAAATGGAATAGTAAGTGAGATTTTGATTTATTACGCGTATTAATTACTATTTATTTCTAAACTTAAGCAGTTTTTGTATTACAATAGAAAAAGAAGAGATTATGAAAGAAAAAAAAAAATTTCAAAAATTTTTAACTTATTGGAATATATGTTGGTAAAGTATTAAAAAAAATTATGCAAAATATTGTCATTTAATTTGTACTGTAAAATGGTACATAATTTAATATGAGAAAAATCTATGGGAAAACTTAAATGATTTGTAATATATACAAATATATAATTTTTTTAAATGCAAAGAATTTGTAATGAAAATTTAGAAATTGTTCATTTCCTTTTTTTTTGAAAACTTAAAAGAAATAAATCGATTGCAATTGGGAAAAGCTAAATTCGATTTTTCCTACAGATAAGAAAGTCATTCTTAACTTCTTAAAAACAAAATATTTTAAACCATTATAATGTAACTTATCAAGGAATTCGAAATTTTGATGAATATCGGAATTTTTCTGGTATTTACAATTTTGAGTTAAATTTTAAGCTATCCATTTTAATTGTTTCGATTCTTTAATTCCTTCTTTCTTTTTTCTTTGGACAGTCGAAACAAATTGATATAAGTGATACTGTATGAAATACAGTGGCAATAAAAATTTTAAAACTTTAAAAAAAAAAAAACGAAAACAAAAAGATCATCCAATATTACAGTCATTGTTATAAAATAATATTAAAATAACAAATAGATTTTGCAGTTTTTTTTTATTCATAATCTACCTTATCCTATTGATATATGATATCATAAATTTTTTAGAAATTTAAAAATTATTTAAAATCAGCATAAAAAGTGAAAAGTAAATAAAAAGAGTGAATTATATAGGAATTAAACTTTTTTCAATAATTATGTGAAAAAGTAAGTAATAAAATTTATTTTTAAGGATTTAAAAAAAAAAAATTTTTTTTTAATTTTTTTCAAACAAAAAAAGTAGCATAAAAAATTGAGAAAAACAAAAGCTATAATATAATTTAGGGATAATGAAAAATATTTCATTTTTAATAAATTAAAATAACATGGTTGAAAATGATCAGTGAAAAATTTTTAATGATTGAATGAATAAATATAATTGGTAATAGTAGTAGCAGTAGTAGTTGGTGTTGTTGTTGTTGTAGTAATATGGGTCTGTACATACATTCACATACACACACACACACATACACAAACACATACACACATGCACAGACATACATTTTGATGAAAAAGAAAATGGAAGGAAACAAAAATCGGTGTTCATCATTTTCCATAGATAAGAAGTAGTTGACAAAATGCCATTTTAGGGATACCAATTTCATTCCTATTTAAATTCCTATTTACTTCACTTTTTAGGCTTGCCTAATCTTCATCCATTTTAATAAAATATTTGGCCAGAAATTCATTTCAGCTGTACCATCAAATGATTAATTTCAATATTAATAAAAAAAAAAAAAAAAGCCAAGAGAACTTACTTATGATAGAATTATTTGAACAAATAATCTTATAGATTGACAATTAAAAGTTCGTTCAATTGTAAGAAACTAATTATTGCCTTAGTAAATCGTTAAGAATCATTTTATAGCTTACTAAGCTATTATTTCATTGATTTTTTTTTTCATAATTTTATGACGAAAATTTCAAAAATTTTCAATAAAGTGCAATTTTCTTTTTCTTTTTTTTTTGATATATTTTAAAACAATCTATTCTAATTCAAAGTATCATATTAGTTTCTAAATAAACAAAAAATGAATGCCCTTTAAAAAAAAAAAAAAAAAAAAAAAAGAGGCTGTTTGTTTGTAAAATGGAATTTTGTTTCTTATTTTTAAATTTGTATAATTCTATGAATAATTAAATTGTTTGTTAAGTATTATATTCTATGAACAAAAAAAAAAAAAAAAAAGAGGAAGGATAGTATTTATTTTATTTTTTATACCTACACATCTCTTTGACTTAATTTCCCAATTAAATTTTAACTTTTTTTTATTGAAATTTTTGAAATTTTCAAAATAATTCTGATTGATTTGAAAATTTAAACATGCAATTAATTTTTATCTATGCATATAAAGGAAAAAATTCATCCATCTCTTACTCAATGCTTTTAAAAGAAAAATAAATGAAAACGGTAATCTACTGATTAATAAATGTCTGTTTAACGATTATTTTTTTTTTTTTTTTTTTTTCAACTTAGAACAGATTTTTGATTAGATCATGAAAAATTGAAATTAAGAATTTCAAACATCAGTACTGATGATCAAAATGAAAAACACTGGACAATGTTAATATGGTCAGATGGCTGGCGCCAGGTTAAAGAAAAAAGAATTGGCGATAACTATCTACAATTTTCAACGATAAAAAAAAAAAAAAAAAAAAAAAAAGAAAAATGGAAAAGAAAAGGGAAAAATCAGAACATATCAGCATCATTATAATGTTATCAAACCAATTTCAATGCTTTTTTTTTTACTTTTTAAGTGCTATTGAATATGTAAAAGCATTTAGCATTTTCAACTTAACTACAACAACGATATCTGTTGAATGCAAATAGCTGCCATTATATTATTATTATTATTATTATTATTATTATTATTATTATTATTATTATTATTATTATTATTATTATTATTATTATTATTATTATTATTATTATTATTATTATTATTATTATTATTAT
>JABVXV010000071.1:0-237005 GCA_013365325.1 Dipetalonema caudispina | reverse complement strand
AGTAGTAGTAGTAGTAGTAGTAGTAGTAGTAGTAGTAGTAGTAGTAGTAGTAGTAGTAGTAGTAGTAGTAGTAGTAGTAGTAGTAGTAGTAGTAGTAGTAGTAGTAGTAGTAGTAGTAGCATTATAAACCCGTGCACCCTAATCGGTCGGTCCAATAGAGGACGACTACTAATCGCTCGTTCCTTGTGCAGTGCTGCTCATCGACCTCTTCCGGTGGTTGTCGAGGACATCATCATCATATCCATTGTTTTCCTCCTTTTGCTGCTGTTGCTGCTACTGCATCCTATTCCCTTCACTTCCTGAACTATACCTATAGGAATTATAGCAGCGCTGCAACGGGACGTGTGCGTGAATGCTCTCGTTGAGCATACCTTTCTAGATTTTACCTTATAACGTTAATCTAACATCCGTTTTGCCCATTACTTCTTCATCTTACTAAATTTCTTACCAATACCAAACAACAACAGCAATGATGACAAGTGCGCCACCACCAATTTTAAAGTCTGTGAGCGATAAACCAAGGTTTGATTTCCATCAGTTATACGATCAGCAGGGCTAGATGTCCAGAGCTACTACAAGTTAGCGTTATGGAATTGACGTGGCGTATGCTGTAACAACTATCATGAAGTACGTAAAGCAGTCGAGTGTTATCTGTCATTTCACCTCAACAATGCGAAATGTGAAGAACACCGTTGCTTTACATAAATATTTAAACATTTTTTCATGCCTGGGTTACTTCCAATGTTATTCCAGGATAAACTGATATAAGCAATTGCTATTTTATAAACTGTTAATAATTTATTGATTGCGTGTATGGCCACGTATTACATATTGTAATTCGATGCCTTTTTAGATATGCGCAAGATGAAATCCTCCAATATGTGCAACTTTCTCCGGATGAGGATTATTGTATTCCATCAACAGCGAGATGTTTTCCGGAGCAGTATGTACGATGGTACATTCATTTATTACGTTCTTTTTTTTTTTTTTTTTTTTTTTTTGTGGCCCATAATTCTTTGTAATTGGCAAAATCCAAATTCATCAATTCTCAATGTTGCCGTGTTAGTATTATTATTTTGCGGCTGTTTTTATTCCATGAACATATTCTGGTGATAGTTGTTAGTAAGAAATCTGTTAGTCTCTTTTTAAAAATTATGAACTTTCCTGTACATTTAATTCTTCAAAAGATTTCATAAATTCTGTTCCAAAAACTCTCGGTATGTTTTCGTTACCAGTTATTATTTTGCAGTCAGCTGTCATTTGAAAATCCACAAATGGACAAACTGTATCGGGAAACAAATGAGGCGATGTTCGAAGTATGGACTATCACACGGGTTTTTCTGTTACACACTTAAATGAGGAAGTTATAAGTTGTGGATATTTAAAAATATACAAAACAAAACTACGATTCCCCATAACAGTTCTTTCAGACAGATGAGTCAGTGGAACGAATCTTTAAAAGCTAATTTTTTTAACTTTAGAATTGTTTTAATGAATGCTTTCTTATCAATGCAAGAGAAGAAAAAATTTCCCATATCCTGGAGTTTGATACTTTATTATAATAATCGATAGTTTAGTAACTTTATTTTTCAGCTTCGATTTAAAAAACATCTCATTAAACAAATGTGTATTTAGGTGTATGATTATCTGACCTTGAAATTAGAAGCAATGTTCAATGGAAAATCGGCATGTTGTTTCTATATATCTTAAATTATTTATCACCCTACCTGTTGTACTTACTAAAATGCTTACGATATATGCATTACCGAAATAATTCACTACATCATTACTTTATTTTCTATTAGTATGAAAACAAA
This sequence comes from Dipetalonema caudispina, assembly GCA_013365325.1. NCBI lineage: Eukaryota > Metazoa > Nematoda > Chromadorea > Rhabditida > Onchocercidae > Dipetalonema > Dipetalonema caudispina. The sequence goes on along the minus strand of JABVXV010000071.1, from coordinate 235,188 downwards.
GAAAGGTTAATGTACGTTGCTGTACATTTTCTAAAATTGAACTTTACAGCATTCATTTCCACAGTTGTTCACAAAAGAATGGGAGAACCACTATTCTTCGTTCTGTCCAGAAAATGATATGAGGGAGCGACGTAGGAACGGTATTGATGTCACTGAAGTTGAAGAAGACCAGGTAAAATTTTTATTTATTAATTCTTTGATACCAGAAGAATTTATCAAGGAAATGCCCTCCGTATTTATTGTTTTGCAGTTTCAAGTAAAGACACCTGATGATCGAGTGAACAACAGAAAGGATAAAAAAGCGGAAGTATGGTTTGCTCAAACATCAGTTGCATTTAAGTTTTCTTGAATAAGAGATCACAATTTTGTTTCCACAGTTGAGGTCTTTAATGGTTCTGTTAGCTGGTAGTGTTAATTTTTTGGATATTCATAAACAGGATGATTCGTCTTTCAACAGATAGTACTCGAGATATCTCAAGGGAGTTGTGCTACTGAATAACTTAACTACTTCATCACTTGGCCTTTCATGGTACGATGCATTGTAAGAAACATATTTTGTTGTTATTTCTAGGGCGAGGAAAAACGAGCACGGAAGCGGATTCAACGCATCGATAAAATTGAGAAACCAAAGAAGATGAAGTGTAGTCGAGAATAAAGCCAATTATCCAGAAGAAAACTCATTATGCATGATCTCATTCAGCTTATGCATTACATACTTCAGGTATAAATCATTCTCATTCACGTCTAGTGATGCAATTGAAAAAACAGAATAGAAAAGACCAATTTACAAAATAATTCGCAGTGATACATAAACATCGGAATCGTTTACACTAGTATACATCCTCACGGGCACTTAACTGCTCTGATTTCCAGTAATGGTTCTCTTTGATCGAAAGTGATAATGTTCGAAAAGCTGGATTTTGCTCTACACTTTATCACAGCATATTGTATATCTTGAACACATACAGTACAGAGCGAATCTCTTCTTATACTATAGTTCCAAGAAAAATATTCAGAGAGGAGATAGAACTCATGCACATTATGAAAGCCTGAGGTTGGTATTCGTGCGCGCATTATGAAAACTTGGAATGCTTCTCTATCCTTAATTTGCAGTACTCATCGTTAAGTTGTACGACGAAGAGTATTTAGAGAATTTTAATCGAGGCGTTTTTCATGTGTAACCATTTACTCAATTTAAATCAAATTTGTATGAAAAAGTGGAGAAGTTGGGGAGTGCAACTTCCAACACAAAGGAGAAGCTATTAAAATGAATTCTATCAGTTTGAATTGGGGTCATGAAAACAAATTGTTCGAAGGAGTGTATCAAATCATCTGAAAGAATGCTATATAAAATGAAGAATATCAGCCAACAGCCCGCAAAACAGAGTATCAGTCAGTGGGTTGCTCTTGTCGAAGACAACATATGACGTCAAAAAGCGCGGAAAAAACGAACCTGACAATTCAGAGCAGTGTGAACACCAGAATCTAGCAATAATCCACATTTGCAACACAGCCGCTAACATATACTCCCTCTAAGAACGAATCCGTACTTCATGTTTCGTAAAAAAAAAAAAAAAAAAAAAAAAAGTGGATTCCAATGACAACAACCCGGAATCTGTTAGTCCCCGAAACTTTGAAATGGCTTATCAAAATTGCTCAGATGTTTCTTCTTTAATGACATATTTACAGCCTGAATGCTGCTGAGGCGTTTAACCATTTAACTTATTTTCAAAAAGCTTGCCTGTTGATGGAGTGGTTTTGTTTTGAGCGTGCTTCATGTGCGACAGAACAAATGTAAAAGCAACAAGAGTGTATGGAATAATCAGTGGTGAAGCTGTATCAGGGGAACAGTTAGTAGGGAGGAGAGCAAACAAGGCTTAACATTAGTGATCATGATAAATTTCAGTAACGGATAAGAATCGAGAAGTAGTAGCAATATAACACGGCTGCAAAAAGGAGAAGAGGCTAGTGTTTTCATTGGAATAAAAGTACCATTTGAAGAACAAATAATAGCCTTAAATGGCACTTCACGGCAATCGCTCTAGATATTCATTACCCGTCCTAATATTGGTACATTATTAAGCATTAAACAGCAAAGAAGGAAATACTGATCATACTCAGTAAATGAACTGAATTACAGAAATATCCTACAACTAGTTACTCATCTCTGTAAATTAAACATTGCGCAAACGCCGATAATGAAATCAGCATGTATACTACAGCAAAACAGCTTCAAACCAAACACTGTAAACCTTTTCTAAATAGTCTATGCATCAACGGAAGAAGCTCTACAATGAATCCTTGGTATAGTCCTTGGTTTCCTGAGCTGCAGTTTCGGTGGGAGAAGCCAGTAAAGACTTATTTTACAAGAAATTTCACGCACACGTTAAAGTACTTTTAAACGGTTAGAAATACGGGAAACAAATATAACGATAGCAATGTTATCAAAACAATAAATTTTAATAGGCACGTCTCAAAGAGTGAATAATGAAACTGCAAGAAATAAATATAACATGCTTCGAAAATAAGAAAAGTGAAATACAACATAAGAACATGAAATAAACCTAAAAACTATCACTATTACATAAGTGAATTAAACACTAATCTACGTGGCATTTTGAAAAGAGAAAAACTAAACAATACTAGTCCTCTCTAAAGATCCTAGATAATGAACAGAAACATCACAGGGATTAGAAAGGATGAATGAGAGGTATTATTCTATCAACGCTTAGGTTCTACTTTAAGTTTTGGGTTCATCTCCAAAACCCTTATTCAACGATTTGTTATCAACAACTTTGTCTTTCCCTATTATTTAGCCACTGCTCCTCAAATTTGTTAGAAAAATACCTCACCGATTCTTAGATTCCAGATAAGACAGACAACACTGAAACTGTAAAACTCTAGCCCAGGATATCTGATGGGCCGTGAAATGAGTTATAATGTAAATGGACTACTTGGAAGGACCTGCAAATATTATTTGGTTCAACATTATGCGAATGTTGGTATTTCCAAAGAATAGTAAGAATAAATTGGAAGAAATGATAAGACGAGAAAAAATATTCCTGTTACAAAACCAGCAATAATAACAACAGCATAATACGCACAGGTGATTGCAAACCGTAATAATGACTGTTACTCAAGGAATCATAAAGAACAAGGGAAAGCGTAAAAAGAGAGCTAATTTTACTGTTCTGAATTAACTAGGTATACCGTCGATCTTATCATAACAGACACAATACGCTGCTAAAAAGTAGTTTATGTCCATGATACAGTGGGACAAATCGCCATATTTGTTGACATGACTGATCGATGTCATATCCACTGTTACTGTATTCTTTAGTATATCATACTGTACAGTTGCCTGTAATATACAGAAGATGATGGAACAGCCATCAAACACCTTAAGTTTTGATATTAATTACCCCAAATCTTAAGCAAAATTCGACTCGGTTTCCCACCTAAATCTGGTCTAAACAACTCAAAACATACTGAAAAGTGTTGTCTTGTAAAGAACAAGTCGGCCAAAAATTCATAATCTAATAGATGAATGAACTACACATAATCTCATGTGAGTTTCTTCCAGGAGGACCTATGCAGGTTGTGATTAGCATGAAGTCATGCAAGAAATAATCAATATAATGTTTCTGGTGATTATGCAGGATGTGGATAGCTAATAGTTCACTCGCAGGATTTTTAAAGACTTCACCTCATACAGAGCATTTCCTGGTTCTGTAACAAATCTCAATTGGTAATGTGCAAATGCAGTTTTGGTTTTGGCAACCAAATTTGGTACGAAACCATCTGCATCTTTTGTATCCTTATATTTAAGCAAATTTTCATGCGGAACAAGTCTCCAGGCATTTTCCAACTTCACCTATAAGAAAAAAAAAATTATACTCAGCTTATTAAGCAGTGATATAACCATTATTTAATAGCGTAAAATATCATTGTAGATGAAAAAAGAAAAATGGAAAATTTGGAATACGTCAGAAGTGAAATATTGCTTAATGGCGAATTCAAGAACGTAATACAATATTGTAAATTTGATCCCACTGTTCACAAACTTTAAAGAGTAATAATAATGACCAATACACAAGGAAGCATAACAGGACAAGAGAAAACGTAAAAAGACAGCAGATGATTTTACTGATATGAACAAACTAAATATACCGTCACAATATGCTGCTAAAAAGCGTAAATGGTACTTCATCAGATATTTAATTAATTCGATTTTTTTAAGCAAGATTTCATGAAAATGATTGACAAACCAATTTCAGAGGAGCACATAAATGTCGTTGAGACTTCGTATGTGAATTGATGGTTTGGACAACAGCTTTACTCAACATAATAGATACATTTGTCTGCTCTTCATTATCCATAGCTGATTCCCAATTCAGACATGTACACCAGTGCATTTCGATACCAGCCTATAACATGCAAAACAGAATCCATAAAGTGGTTATAAGTAGAAATTTCAACTCCAATTTCTACTCTTTTGGATACTACCTTGCTGAAAACTCTCTACCAAATTACGGAAGAGGTCACATAAAAGTCGGGATATGCACGTATTGGGAATATTACGTCTGGTACAATGCGACCATAAAAAGTATTTGAACACACATTGACTCGTACATGTTCAAAATGCATTAATCTGTGCAGACAATATGGTCAAATGGTGACACTGGATTTACGTATAAACAAAATATTCAAAATGAACCTCTTCACAGGTTCTTGATGAAGGAATTGGCCTAAAAAGCGACAAGGAACGGGATTTCACATCACCCATAGTATTCAACTGCTGCTCTGTTGGCCAGTGAAGTATATCAAGTAATGTGGCGTGTATGTCGAATGGAGTTACCAGTCTTAAACGAGAATAAGAAACAGTGTAAGCATTAAACAACCAGTAAAACTATAATACCCTAACATCACTAATTAAAACTCAGCATAAGTAAAAGAAATGTGCTGAGATAAACTGCAGTTGGTGACTATATTAAAAAATTGCATCACTTAACAACAAGTGAAATAGTTGTAGGAAAAAAAATCCATGTAAGTAAATGTTTTCGAATAATAAACCTTGCTTTATTAGTTTTCAAATTCTTCCATGCTATCCTTCCTTTATCGCTTTCTCTGAATTTTTTCGGAAGTGAGAGGGAAAAAAATGGAAGCCTTTCCTCCAGCTGTCCTAAACATAGTACAATTACATTATCTTTTTAAAAATTTCTGACGAAGTGAATAGATATAAAACCGAAAATTTCCGATGCAGATCTTCAAAAACCCAGACCTTTCCTCCGAACGAACCTTGATGAGTGGCACGAAATTTCGCAAAACGATGTCCGTGATCGGCCATCACAATGACTAAAGCATTATCAAGAGCACCATTTTCTTTTAATTTTTTGAGATTCAACATCGTATCCTCATCAGCAACTTCCACCAAATTAACATCATCATGGCTTAATAGGCTATGGAATGCAAGCAAAAACTTCGATGTGTTATATCTATATCTTTCCATAAATTCATCGGTATATCGAAACCATTCCTAAAATTCATAAAGCATAAAACAAAGGCAAAATACATTGGAAGTACCAAGAATCGAAATACAAAGCAAATATATTACTGATGAGTGAATGAATTATCCTGTTTCACTTTTTGTACCATTGTTTATCTTCTTGACTGCGCAAAAAAAATTTTCAAACAGAAATGGTAATATTGCAAATAGTCAGAACTGAAGTGTTGAAAGTTCCCATTTCAGAAAATCGCTAGTTCCACTCAAACGATGTCATGATTTTCGGTAGAAAAATAGAAATTGGAAATTGAGCAAAATTTCAAAAAAAACCTTGTGCATTGGCACCGAACCCAAACACTGCAAATTGGAAAACATATCCTCAGCTCTTTGAAAAAACGTCCGTACGTAATGGTCTGTTGGTTGATGTTTAAAACCCTGAAAAATATGATCACATAAATTCCGACTTACAGCCTCATGTTTTTTCTAGTTTTTGCTTTTAAATTAATGTAAGCAAATTAAGTACTTCAAAATCGAAAAACAAAAACGAAAATTAAATCCCTACTTTCAGACGATATGTAAACGTTCCGACTCTTGCTGAGTCCTCCGCATACAACGTTATATAACCGGCGTCAGAAAAATTTTTCCATACAAATGGATATACTTCATCAACATAACTTGCTTCTGCGAAACGCTTGCTATAATGCCGTTATTAAATGTTCCTTAGTTTGTGGTGGAAAGAACATTGCTTTTATTTGCGGAAATATGGTGTGTTTCAACTACTTCTTCAAAAAAAAATCAATCCATTGGGTCTTTCAAAAAAGATTGGAGAAACATTCAGAGTAGCAGCAAACGAAGGGCAAAAGAAGTTTCTGTTGGAAGTCTTAATGTAAAATATTGAGGGATCCGAACGAATATTCCGGATGAAAATGTCGCTAACTCCGAACTTCACAGGTTAAAAAAGTTCACTGAAAGAAAAGCATTATACCATCCTCTGCACATAGAAGAGTGAACAGGTATGGTTTCTTTCTATAAGACAAAAATAGATAAGAAAATGAAGAAAAAACGGCTAGCTTAAAGAATATGATAAAAATTTAACCGTGTGAGAGGGAGTTCCTCTTCCGTACGTCCAGTTAAAATCGGTATGAATGCTTGCGGAGTACCATCTCCAACAATGTTATATCCTTAAAAAGTTAATGGAGTTAGAAATATTAAATCCCTCATAAATCAACTTAATAAAATAAGTTAAATTGTCCATATTCATATCTATTTTCAAAATCTTTGAAGATAAAAATGAGTTATTACCAGATCAGAAATATCCGATTATTCAGTGCAACATGTCGTCCGAAAATGGCATGACTGCATGTGCGACACGGACATGTAAAAATATTCAGCGTTTTCACTAGATTAGTTAGTTGTAGTTCGAATGCCTACTCGTGAAAAAAAGATATGTTTCTTTTTCTGATATTATTATTAAACGAACGCTGCATACCATCAAGTACAACTGCATCGAATTCTTCTTCAATATATTTGACTGTTTTCGGTAGTTTACGACGAAATGACATTTGAGATAAGGAATCGAAACCTATAAAAATGTAATGTTGTCTTCGTTTCCTAATGAACACAAATATATGCTGTATATTTCTAGCAAGAAATTCAAGGAATATATTCATACCTATGAAATAAACGTCAAGACCAGACCAGTCAGAAGGTTTTTTGATATAAGACAAATCTTCCTCTTTTTTTCGATCAGGAACAATCGTCCACAATAAATGCTCCCTTCAAAAAAAAAAGTTTTATGAATTGAGCGCAGTTTATTTTTCCCAATTTCTAATATTCAAATCATAAATAATCATGAAGTTTCATAATTCATACAGGTTCTTTAGCCGTGTCTGTACGCACCGAAGACTTTTTTTGCTGTTTGGACCACACAATGACATGATGTGAAATAAACCTTAAAACCTTAAGTAATTGATTTCTTCAGGATCGCCGATGGCTTCTTAAAATGTTTGCATCACCGATGGTTTCACAAAATTATCGGAAAGAAATTAAATGCAAAACACTTCCCAATCCTTTTCTTGAACTGGGATTCCGTATAACATCCTATATGGATTAATAGTGATTTGCGGTTTTACAGACGTTTCTATTTTATATTTAAATTGCAACACAATGAAAATCAAAAAACATAATGGGAAGTGATCCGTTCAGAAATTATAAGTCAGAAAAACTTGACGAAAATCCCCAATTAGAATTTCGAGAAGCTCATTCTCGACGAAAACAAACCACTTTTCTTGATCATCTCCAACGCATTCTACAGCAGCATAATCTTTGATCATAGGACTACCAGATGTAATTGAAACCTTTCCGTCGATTTTCAAGTTATTGTCATTAACTCGTTCAAAATAGGCAACAGTACATTTGATATCACCATGGAGTCTATAAAATTTTAAAAATTATTCAAATTTTTGAGAAATGTAGGTAAGAAATTTAGCATAAAAACCAACTTGACAGTTATTAGGTGATAAAAGTAGTTATCAAGTCAATTTTACTTGATAGCATCAGATGATATAGTGAACAATCCGTTCTCGTCAACATAAGCCCACTCTTTTTCCTTATTCTTACCACAATCGAGCATATCTACATGATGGAAAAACCCAATAACTTCACTACCATTGATATTTAACTTCGGGATGCGACAAGCCTGAAACACATTTTTTGAAAAAAAGTGGCACAGAATAGGCTCCTTACGTTACTAAATGCTGTAGTGTATCTCTGATGGAACGAATGTATGTTGAATAAAACCGTATACCAACCCTTAGAAATCTCCCTAAAAAAGATCCATACTAGTAAATATGAACAATGTCATTAGGCCATCTTCAACTAGATTAGCGCTGGTCTATCTAGAAAAATAAATAAATAAAATCAACACCTGCTCAAAGTTTCTGGAAAAATTGTGACCTCGAGTGACTGATTTTCGCATCTCAGCTGTATCAGCACCCAATACTATTATATGAGGCAACTGGAAAATATGGAAATGTATAGTAAGTCACAATGAATAAATAGAATCATTTGAAAAGATAGAAGTTGAAACTACGAAAAAATGAGTCTTCCAAAGAAACGTTCGAAAGCGGGGTCAATGTAGAATGAGAAATGTTCACTTCCATATAACAAAATAGGAGCTATGTGGACTCTATGCTAAAATGAGCCTGCCGTGACAAATCACATTTTTAGATGAAGATATAGATGCATACTTCATACAAGTTTAAGGGCAACTGAGCAAATTAACATAAAACTGCAATTGTAATCATGCTATGCAAAAGTAAGACAAGTCTCATTCTTTTCCACATATTAACTCGAACTATAAAGAGAGCTAAGTCATCTATTTCTATTACTTTACAGATAACAATTACGCATAAAAAACAACCGATGGATAAGCAATAGGCTCCTCAATCCAGTATTCTGTATTTGTTGAATGTTTCCAGGAATATGTAAAGAAGATGAACAATAGAATGAAAGTAATAACCGGAAGCAGAAGAATGCGGAACGGTTTTCTCAGGTGTCTCGGAAACCTGCTAATCTTGTTTAAATCTAAAAAAATATAAACAAAAAGATAACATCTTTAAAAAAAAGTTTTCATCAATTGACTACCAGACACCTTTTATAACAGCGAGTGACTTACCTCCAAAAAGGTAAGTGGCACGACAATTTCTCTCATAAGGATGAAACATTGACAAAACTTTATTACAAAAAGAGTGGGTACCCAATTCTAAACTAAAATTTTTCCCTAAGCCTCGGAACTCGAAGAAGAATCATCTCACTCATTAATATCCAAGAAATTTAGCTGTAAATGAAGAGGACTGCTAGAGATCTAAATGCTGAAAAAATAACCATCAAAACTGTTTTTGTTTTAAATACCACCAATAACATAGACAAGTATAAAAAAAAAAATCCTTACCACTTATTATTCGAGTACATAAAGTTTTATTCCTGAAGTTAGTTCCTGTGGCATATATCAATTTTGTCTCACAATCAGATGCCTGCAAATAAAAGAATTGCAAAATTCATGCCCTTTATAACGAATAAATAGCATAAGACGCCTCCACCCGAGACTGTACACAATACAGAATGTGATGAAGTTTTTGCCTTGCAGGAGCTAAAAAGCCATCATTATGTGAAATATTAGTTTCCACCACTGAAAATTTTTAAAATATTGAAAGCCTTAAATGTATAAGGCAAACTTACAACACAATTAAAATCAATTAAGGACAAACTATGGATTTCGTTCTAGTTATAAAGTATGACCATTTTTATAGCATACACCAAGTTTGTTATCATGGCGCATATTTTTTCAAACATTTGACAACACTGCTTGATAAAAAGAAAGCTTAACTGATAATCATTCAGCATGCAAATATTTACTCTGGTTCCTTCCCTCCCTTCTCTTTTTTTTTTTGGTGAAACAGTTGTTTGCAAAGTTTTACATCAATACCACAGTAAAACGCGTAATTAGTCTGGAAACTAAACATCAATCAAAGTGAAAAGCAACTCCTAAATATACTAAAAGACAAAAAAAAAAAAAAAAAATGATGATCGGGAATCTTTTAAAAAGTACAAAAAATACAGCATATTAAGTAGATGAACATGTAAACAATATGTAACCAACAGCAAAATACATCACTACGATTGGAAAAGTGTTAGAAAGTATTAAAAAACACACAAACAGAAGTGCCACTTCGAAAAAATATCACCAAACAGCACTGCATAATGAGATAACGTCCCAAATAAAATCCATTAAAAAGTCAAGTCTTTTAGAAACTTAAAAGACATATTTATTAGTAGCCGTGATCAATTCCTCAAACATAAACTCTCAAAAGTAAAATCAAAAACTGACAAAATGTTGATGAACCAAGCGAAAAAACGACCTACCAAGAAATGTGCGAATTTGTATTGGTCTCGTTACTTGAAAATAGCTTAAAAAAAGATGATAATATAGACGGTATATTTTATTGACTGCTCTCAGTGAAGCCAATATAATGGTCCGATAAATGCAATCCATCAATTAAATGGTATGAGACACTGGGAATATTTATAATGACAAGATATTTGATAAGATCTGCTGGATGAATAAATGAAAAGATCCACGCTCCCCATATATTACTTGAAAATATCTTGTCAGTAAAATTCACTGCTTTGGTAAAAAAAATCTCCTGAATGTCCAAGAAACTGCTCATTCCCAACTTAGCGATCCCACGATTAATAACAATTCGAAAGTTGTTACTCGCCCCTTCATTCCTACCCTTTAACAGTGGTTGTCTGACAATACATTAATTACTAAAAATACAGCAAATTTGCTTGTTCATAAGAGTTGTACTGCGTCTAACTTAGCCCATCAAAATGTGCAGATAACATAACATGTGATAGTACGAAACAAGATGCTAATAAAACCAAACTAACACTGCACTTTAAAGGGAAATATCAAATACACTGAGTAGAAACATCCTTTTTTTTTCTTTACGAATGATAACAACCCCTATAAAGTATCTACTGTTGACAATGAGCTCCTATTGCAGTTTACTTAGTTTGACAAAAGGGATACCAGGTTATTTCTGATAAAACGAATACCGGTTGTAAAAAGCTATTTCTACATACATTTAAACTAAAACGTTTGACACGATTCATGAACCTCATATACATCTTTTCTAAAGACCAGCAATCACCCAATCTTTTACGTAAATTAGGAAATCGGGAAACTGTCAGATTTGGAAATGAACGAGAAAGACCTACTTGTAAATAAAACATTTCCCTTAGTCTTCAATAAATTCATTTAGTCCTGCAAAGAAAGGCCAAATTGTTGTATGAATATTTAGATTCTCGATGATCATTTTAATCAAGAGAGAACTACCTTAACTTTCACACAAAAGAAATGATTTTTTGATTTGAAATGACGAACGATACTTCAAGCTCTCCTAAGCAGTAATGGACATTATAGTGTGAGGAACTTTTCTTAATATTCCAGGCAAAGAATGGAGGTAAATATTTTTTTTAGAATATATTTAATGTATGAGGGGGAGAAAAATTATTCTTTTTTAGAACAATTCATTTGATGCAGTGCTGCAGTTTTTTCAGGAAAACATTACTTTCATGATGTAAAAAAGACAAGTAGAGAAGGCAATTTATTTTGTTGGTTTATAGATCACTTCTAGCTGGTATACAGGAAATCTAAAACTGTTTGCCGTTGCTTTTTATCTTTTTAAAGTCATTCAACGAAGGAACAGATCGCAGTTCCGAATTGTATGTTCTGGGAATTTCTCACTTTTTAATAAACGAAACAATCGAATCAACTTTCTATACGAAGAATCACATAGGCTTGTTTTGCTCCATCAGAAGATTTATTCAGATAAGCATGTGTGGCTGTGTAGGTGAAGCTGTACAGCAAAGATATCTCCGTGACAGATAATTTTCCCTAAGATCATTACATAGTCCTTTAATATTTTAAGGCGAGACACTACCAAGTTTCATCTGTTCCAAAACATCAAAATGCAAAGATATGTAAGATAGAATTGATACGCAGCTCAAAAGTGCTACCAAACAGTTGACAACTAGCAAAAATGATGCGTGATAAAAAGAAATAGAAAAAGTATGTTAATGAAAACTTAAAATGAAGTGAATCTTATAGAGTTTTAGTAATTAAAACATTACAGGAGGTATAAGGAAGCAAATATAGGTCAAAATTATGAACGATTTGTGCACTTCATTTCTATATATATATCGTAGAAAGCATCCAATTAGTGCTATAACAAGTTCAGAAATCAAGAATCCTGGACTTCCAATCTTCCTATTTAATATGCTCTTGTCTTTCCCATTTCTCCATATTTCTATTTTTTGCCTATGGGAAAAACGAAAACCATGGTATGAAATTAGCAAGATATATCTCTTATCAAAAATGTATCAGGTCACTTTTCCGAATTTTCAAGCAAGGAGACGATTAAAATTGTTGGTAACAAAAGCTATTTCAAAAAGGCTTACATTAATAATTCCATCGCAACTTTTTAATCCAAATAGTCCATATCTTGTCGTAGAGGATATTTTATCTGTTTGAGTTGCATCGATAAAATTTTTCATCATACTCTGTAGTAAATTCTTCCCAAATTTATTACGGTAAAAGCCTGTAACAGTAAAATAAATGTTTAGATTTTAAAACTGAAACTGACATTTCCAGTTCAATATCAGTGTTCGCTGTATTATATGTAAATCAACATCTACAAACTGAAAATTATGTTGAAAACATCAGGCAAAAATAAAACCAGCACATACATTCAAACACAAGCACACACACAAGCACACACACACACACACACATACACACACACACAGACACATACACACATACACATACACTAACGTTAATCCAAATGATGTCTCTTCCTGCTTTTTGAATTATCTAAACTATCCGTTCCACTTTGTTCAATATGAGGTGTGATCTCAATATTTAGGAAATCTCGGGACCATCTATTGTTATGATTTCAAGACACAATGGTTACGGTGATTCAGGAGAAAGATATCAAATATATTAAACAAGTGGCATTATGGAAGATATTCGAGAGAATAGAAATTGTAAAAGAAAAAAAAAAAAAAAAAAAAAAAAAGAGAAAAAAGAAGACTTACATTCAGGAATGGGAAGAACAACCTTTCCAGAATTTTAGGGCCTTTTCAGGTTGGTATTTGGTGGTCGGCCGTATTTTTTTCAAATTCATCCTGAGCAGATTTCTGGGGGCTTTTTTTTTTTTTTTCTTTAAATTTGTTGTATGAAGTTTGAGAGTACTTGCTGTTTTTCATTTTTAGTCATTTGTGATATTTATTACAATGGCTACGGGTACAGTGAAACAAAATATTCATGTGAATGCTGAAGATCAAAAACTGATCAATCGATTCGCTCGACTTCATCAAAGATCGCTAGATGTTAAGGTAAAATAGATTGCATTTCTATAATTAAAGCTTTGAAGTATGATCTTTGAAGTTTGTCTTTCTTTCTTTCAATGCGAACTAATCTGATTTATATACGTTTCAGTCCTTCTAGTGATGAATTTTTTTCTTACTTCCTTTGTGATCGAAATGGGTATCAAGGATGGAGTTTCCAAATACTCTAGTAAAGTGGTGTATGCAACCTCAAGTTCCACTATTTTTCACGAAATACTATTGACCTATTAATATTACCCATCGATATAGATTTTGAGACTCAAATATTGCTAAGTCTTGCTGCTGTAGTATGTGAAATTCACTGCTTATTTTTTCAGGAGAAACTTCAAGTAACGAGTAGGGATCTACAAAATTTGAATGATGCAGCTGATGAGGTACTGCTTTTAGATGATGCGGATGCCCAGTCGGTACCGTTCAAGATTGGATCAGTGTTTATGCATATGGATCAAGTGAGCAATGCATCCTTATTATGACTTACTGTTATGTTAAAAACTGAGCAGCACTTCTGACCTACAGCTTTTTATTCCTGAAGATGTTAGGAGTACGGTTGAATTACTTATTTTACTTACATTTCGTAATGGATAGTAAAAATCGGGAGGAATCCTATTGTATAGTCTCCATCTTTAGTCTTCTGGATTTCGTTTTTAAGGATAAAGTGGACAAAATAGTTACTCATTCGGGACCAAATATCTGACTTCGGACTTCATGGAAACTTGTACTTCGTTATGTGGTTTGTTTATGTTATAGGAAAGATTAAACGAGAAGCTGGAAAATGTGAAAGGAGAATTGGAAAATCAAGTGGCTGATCTCACACAAAAGCATAAAAAAATTTGCGACGAAATGAATTCCTTGAAATCGATACTGTATGGGAAGTTTGGCGAAAGTATTAATTTGGAAACCGATGCGGATAATCAATAGTTATTGAGCGAGACTTCAAGTTATCATTTGCTAAAATTGTAACATATTATTGAGGTTATCGTGGCATTCAGGGATCATTACAGTTTTGCATACTGATGACTTTTTTTTGCGTTCGTGAGTCATAAAAACCGGTTTTTATCCCAAACTTTTCCGTGTTGAATCCGTGGGAATCTAAAATTCATTTTTTACTACTACCGTCTTTTTTATTCAAACATTTTTCGCAGAGCATAAAAAATGTTGCAGTTAGTTTATTGAGATTTAAAATTTTTCGTTATGAATTTGGAATTATTTTGGATCATTTTAAAACCCATCTCAAAATGTTTGAATGAATATTATATGAATTTTCCCAGTCATTGGTCATATTTAGTGAAGGACCACCCCATTTACTATAAAAATGGATGATATAAGGTTGGGTTCTTCTCTCTCCAAAATGTATTTTAGAAAATGATTTCGATTGCCTTCTCAGTGGTTTATTCTCATACTGAATGAACAAGTTATCAGTTCCAGCATTTTTCCTTAAAAAATATTCGTCTTTATTGACAAGATGATTTTTGATTTTTTGAGGCAAGTATTTTTTGTTTTCTGGGGAGGGGGATGGGGTAGAAATTTTAGGCATTTGTTTGCTGGATTCATCACCAGTTTTAAGGCTATCTTCCTTTCTCTTCTTTACATCAGACTCCATGTTTGTTTTATGAGGGAACAAACGTTTTAGAGAATTATAACGATAAACACCGGTTAAGGTAGGTGTATGTTTTGCTTGTCGTCTACAGTGAATGTCACATTTCATGTGTCCTTTTTACAGTTCCAGTGCTGTATCTTTGAAACAAAGTTAAACTTTTTCCATCTTATTTTACTGTTGTTCTTAAAAAGAGTGGCGGTGAAAGCAACTCGAAACAAATTATATTACATCATTTTCAATTTCCCCGTTCTTTATGTAATGTTTGCCATAAAACATGCCAGTTTCTATTAAAGTAATAATTACCTGCTAATATTCTAGGCGTATGTGATATTCATTATGTTGCGTGGTGCTTGTAAATAGGGAACCGGATTGAATGTGGTGACGTCACCTTGAGCGTTTCATACCTTCAAAATACACTGTTTCGATGTCTGTCCCTTGTTTACTGGCTTGAAACTATCCTCTATCATAAAATTTTCTTCTGATAACATGACTTAATTTTCCCTCGTTATTCAGCAGAGAAAAAAGGCAACGACTCACTTTGCGCAGGTGGGATTGATAAAAAAGATGATGAGGTAACATCCATGAGTCTCAGTTTTTCTCAGTAACAGTGGAGGACGAGAGAAGAGGAAATGGGCAGCGATTTTTTTTCTGCATCTTATCACAGATCACTTATTTTACTACAATGTTTTAAATTCTTTTTCCTGAATTACGTAAACAAGACAAGAGACGTGTTGTAAGTTACATTCTTGGCAAGGATCGAAGTAGCCGGCCAAAGTAATATGTGAATGTTTAAGAAACAATTTGGTACCAATTGTAGTACGTTTGATTGAAATGGATAGGAAGCCCTTATCCTTAATTGCTATGAAAAGAAAACTTGTGGCTTAAGAGACAAGCGTGCTTTAATTGGATTTCAAAGTGTTAGCTCTCATTTCACCCATTTGATGTATTCTGAGGACAGTAAAACTTATTGTAAAATTCTGGAATTTTGCAATAAATTTTACTGCTCTCAGATTACATTAAAGAAAAAATTCTAGGCTGATGTACATATGCGGGGAAATCATCTTGGAAATTTTTCTCGAAGTCCCCAGAGGTTCAAATTCATACATTGGTATATAAGAATGATCTATCAAGCACCATAATTAATTTTTATAACTGTGTCCTTCATTTGAAAGTTTAACTACAATGCTTTGATGATGACTATTCATTATCAATATCCTTAGTTTTGATTGACGTCATAATTGACTGGAAAGCTATGCTTCGAACTTATTTTTCACCTTGTTAAACCTCAGAGATCAGAAATGATTTATTTAGTGCAGATTTAGTTCCATCGTTAGTAGTGTACAAGAAGCTTCGACCGTTCATTTTTTTTTTTATTTCTCTCACATTATACCTTCACATTGGAATTATACTTATTTTTTTAACTATTGAGTGATAACCTTCTCTAAAATTTTCATATCATTGTTTCATTATTTTTAATTTTAATTTACGCGTGCTAACTTTCCTTCTTATTCAAATCATTTTTATGAAGTAATTGTTAGTGAAAGTGAAAAGCAATAAACCTTAATCATTTCATGAGAAAATCTACTGTGCAGTGCTTTCTTAAGATTTTAAAATGATTGAAATAGCATCATTAGTTTATGAAATGGTTGTGCAATACTCGGTCACTATTTATTCATGCTTTAATATTCTATTATAATTTACTTGGGAAATAAGTAAGTATTTCTTCTCTTTTCATGTTGTTATATCGTCGATCAACTATTATTTTTGGTGGTTCTGTTTGATTTTTAAGCTTTAACTTAGAACTTCCGTAAAATTAAATATGGATGCTTCATCGTGCAAGTTGGGTGTTTCAGCTTAACTGAGACCTCCTATTATGATTGATTAGCAAAGATAACAATTAGCTATTATATTAAAAGATACTCATTTGACGGGGTATCATAAACTTTAAGAAAAACCACTGCGAAGGAGACATTTGCATCTTTGAAATTTATGGCTTTAATGTTTTTCTGCAATTCATTTACAGTAAGATAACCACAGCGTAATACCACTGATATATTTGACCGTGGTATAAACTTCATCTATTATGTTTCATTAATTTCGAAGTTAAATGGAAGCGAGTCAATTGTAAAGTGACGGGATGATGTCTGTACTATCACTGTGTTATCAGTATTCTCATCTTTGACCTTTATCTTTAAATAATCAATTGTTCCCATCAAATATCTGTTCTTTATTAAACCAGTGGAAATGATTGTTGAAAAAGTTATTCTATTGACCGGAGAGATTCCGATATTTCGGAAATACACTCCGCGGGCAGTATCATCATTATTTTATCATTTTGTTTCCTTATCATATACTAAGACGATGTTAGAATGAATCACATCAGCATTTTATGAGAAAGCTTTTTGTAATCATTAGATTTTGTTTTTTTTTTTTTGCTCGTCTGTTGCATATCCGATCATCGTTTGGACTATCACGTGAGATGAAAGCAGAGGATCAAGGTGCATTTCTCAAGCAAATTGTAGTTGCTGTGGATTGTCCTGCTAGCAGTTAACATTTCTAGATGATTAACGGACGATTATATTCCGCATTCCTAAGTTCTGCCCAATCTCGATTTGCTATATTGCTTCTCCGAAAAAAAAAAGGTAAAAAGAACCTGGATGAAGATGAAATTTTGCATAATAAAAGTGCAGCTAACAAGTCGCAACTTTGTAAAACAAATTCTACGGAGCTAAATTTCTATTCAATTTCTATCAAAATTTTGCTAATACTTTAGATTTGCATAAATTATTCCAATGAATTGGAATCTTCCGGAAGCGGAAAGATTATCATAGAAAGTTTCATCTTCTGAATACAAGGAAATGTATCATTGAATAACCTTAATCCATCTTCTTTGATGTTTGTCCTTATATGTTGGTTTTACATAGCATTAACAATATCTTCCTTAGCATTTAATATTGTAGGTATGCGTTCCACTGTAAATATCTTGCACTTGTGTGATAGTTCGCTTCCTGTTCTCTGTGATGGTGATGGAATGTTGACCTCAATTCCATTCATAAATCATGAATTTTAGAAATTTTCGATAAAATGACGCCATTTTCTTCCCATGGCAGTTAATCGGTTGTACCAGCACAATGAAGATGCTACTTCTGGTTTCCATGGTCATCGATAGTCATTCTCGATATCAGAATGTTCATGCATGTTTTCCCAAGATGATTCGAAAATTCTCTAAACATATGTTATTAGGGTACAATGTCATAACTCATCTTCAGGATCATAGGTAACACTTGTTTGAAACAAAAAAATGGTATAAATCGTGCTGATCAAGTTCTCCATTTTTAGTACTGACTTATGCTAGTTTCCGGTAATTTTGTAGGCTTATTCTTATTCCAGAATTAATTGAAAGGTGAAAAGTGAAAAAAAAAAAAAAGAAAAAAAAAAAGGAAGACAATTGGAAGGTAAGAAATATTTGTTATTGCTAATAGTTTTAAAGTAGACATTTAGTAGTGGTAGTGAATGAATAGAACATGTTTTCTTATTCGTTTTGTTATTCAGAAAAAAACAACCATTATTCCGAAAAATGAAGATTCTTTTTTTTTTTTTTTTTTGCTATCGATTTCCCGGCATTTGGTTCCGACAAAAGCAATGAGCATACTTGCTCGGTACCTGTCGGAGTTCAACGAAACGTTTATAATTTTACAAAAACTTAGGGATACATTCTAATTTTGTTCTGTCGTTTAGACTGCATCATACGAAAGGTAATGAAAAATACCATTGACAAGAAAAAACTGGTTTGTTTCATTACACACTGTATCGGTGTCTCGGTCTGTTCCCGCATCTACAAATTAATGATTTCCATCGTTAATTCTTCCGATTTTTGGAAGCTTTTCCATTATTTACTGGGTGTTATTTTTATTTGTTAAAGCATCATAATTAGATTAATATCTTGTAATATTCAAGAAGGATAGATTTTACCGATTCTCATGTCCTGATTCCTGCTTTGGACAGAGGAGCTTTGAATTGGAACATAGTTTAAAATTTCTTATAAATCTAAAAAGTAAGACTTCCATAGCGGTAATAAGGCTTTTCTTTCTTCTCTTCAATGTGCTTCTAACAAGTTTGCATCTTCCCCTTTGGTTGAAACGTTTGACGTACAGTGCATATATCGATGACTTAATATATCAATTGGAACCTATGGCAAGGGGTCGTTCACATTTTTCTACTTAAAGGGAGTTCCCTGTACACAGAAGAACAATTCGACAGTGGTAATGAAACGGGGACGGAGCAGAAATGTGAGCTCAATTTTTGTGAGTTGACAACTGTTCATGGGAAATCAATTGATACTATCCTCTCATTTTCGAATACTTTCCGGTATATTGTAGTGGAAGCGATGCTTGTATGCCCTTATCATATCATAGTGAAGGAACTCGATATTTATTTGGATATATTTATTTCGTTATCGTCAATGTTTATACTGTTTGTTTATACTCGACCATATATGTTCGCATCATGATAATATTCATCATTTTTCATTTTCAAATTATCCTCACTGTGAAAGCTCGTATTTCAGTGTTAGAAAATGTCGCATGGAAATTCTCCGACACCAGATCGAACTAATTCTCTGTCTGCTCCTTTAAGCATGGAGCTCGTTAACTACCTAAAAGAATCTATGGGAAGTATCAACACCGACCCATATGTTTTCGTTGTTTTTGGTGCTTCGGTAAGGTGTTTATGTTTCAACTGACCAGGTTATTCTAATACGAAAAAGAAGTCA
The DNA here is from genome assembly GCA_013365325.1 of Dipetalonema caudispina. Lineage (NCBI taxonomy): Eukaryota > Metazoa > Nematoda > Chromadorea > Rhabditida > Onchocercidae > Dipetalonema > Dipetalonema caudispina. The sequence continues at coordinate 215,343 of JABVXV010000071.1, read as the reverse complement.
TTTGCAATGTAGACAACCATTTGATATATAGCTTGAGGTGTCAGGTTGATTTATTTTACAGTTTAATTTTCAAGTAAGTTAACAGAGAAATTCACTATGGTAAGTTTTCATTTTGCTCACGTTCTGTTGTTAATATGTTTGTTTCCAGGGTGATTTAGCCAGGAAGAAAATATATCCGACACTTTGGTGGCTTTACCGTGATTCATTATTGCCAAATAATATTTCCATCGTTGGTTATGCACGATCCAATTTGACGATGGCTTCCCTGAAGGAAAAATTTATTGAAAGATGCAAGGTTATTTTGCCATAATTTATTTGATCCTAGCAGTTTTTGTTACTTCTAACATTACAGGAACGTTTTATCCTTATATTAATTTTCTGCCGAACTTAGATCAACGGTTATATGGCTAGTACAAATGTTGCATGATTTTTTCTGTGGTGTCTAATAAGTTGTAATGTTCTCTTTATGTCTGTGAAATAATGTAGGATGATAAAATTTTTGGATCATACTTCATTTGTAGATATGAATTAGTTAAGGTTTAGTCTTGATTTCCGACATTCATTTTGCCGTCTATGACCGCTCAACGGAATGCATTTCAGCTTCATTCTGGTGAAGGGGCAAAGTTTGATAAATTTATATCTCGTTGTTCGTACATACGTGGTAAGTATGATGAGCCTTGTGGTTTTATTGAACTACAGAATTTCATCAAAGGAATCCAGCGTTCTTGTGATGGAAGTTAGTTTTTATTTTTCCCTCTGCTTTTAATTTTTATTTTTTTTAACGTATAGTGCAATACGTAGACTACACAATTTAGTAATTTCATTACACACCCATCATCTGACTGTGTTACTAATCCAACTAATTTGCATGTTATAGCGTTGTTATCTTTAAAGGTCAGGGAGTGATAAATACAGTATTTATTTTTTTTAATTGGGACGTGGTCAAAGGCAGAAGTTGTAAGTTTCAAATTCACTCCATTCGTAATTTAGTTTATTCATAAAGTGTAAATTGCAGAACCAGTAAACAGACTATATTATCTCGCCTTGCCTCCTGAAGTTTTTGAAGATGTCACACTTCAGATAAGTGAGAACTGTGTGGATGACGGGTGAGTTGCTATATATGCTTCTTGGTTCGTTCCTCAAAAGTAGATCTAACTTAATTTGCTAGCGTAATTTTCCACTTTCATCCCGTCTTGATTGATAGTAACGTTATTTGTGTTTCTTCAAAAGATAACACTTCTTCATAACTCTGTCTTCTGGAATACCTAGGAAAATTTAGTTAAGGGATCCTTAGAACTTAAAAAAAAAGAAAAAAAAAAAAACTTAGTTTCAAGGCTAATTCTCTTTTAGAATAAGTTAAATGACATCTTTTTTTCGTCTAGCTAATTCTTTGTATGATTCCCTGTTTTAATATTTGCAGTTAGTTTTTTTCATCATTTTAATATATACGGTACTATCGTATTTGCTTGTTCAGAGATTCTTGATGACTTTTTTTCAGTCGTTCTTGGACACGTATTATTATTGAAAAACCTTTTGGTTTCGATTCAGAATCTTCCGCAAAATTGTCTTTACATCTCGAACGCTTATTCCGGGAAGACCAAATCTACCGTATAGATCATTATTTGGGCAAAGAAATGGTTCAAAACCTTATGATTCTTAGGTTAGTATCAAGCGTTTTCTCTTTTTTCTTTGTTACTGTTGTCGTGATGTAGCTATATATATATATATATATATATATATATAGAAGGACATTGAGGATGAAAAACTTTTGTTGAATGTGAAAAATTGTTTTATTCACATTATTACCATTACGTGGGAAATCGGAGATTTCGAACTCAGTCAAGAATGAAATCCTTTATGTGAAATTCCTTATAATATATGCATTTGGTTTGTTGTTGTCACAATTAAGACTGATTGAACTTTAGGTTTGGGAACAGGATCTTTAACCCTTCTTGGAATCGTGACAATATAGCCGCTATTGTGATCTCGTTCAAGGAAAATTTTGGAACGCAAGGCCGTGCGGGATACTTTGATACAAGTGGTATCATACGGTAAATTTTCAAATAATCAAATATGCATATCACAGCGTTTCATGTATATTGTGTTAAATTTGTGAATATTTTTTTTTTTTTTTTTTTTTTTTTCAGAAATGTGAATATTTTGAAATTGCTTGCTTGCTATTTCAGTGATGTAATGCAGAATCATCTAATGCAAATTCTGACACTAGTTGCTATGGAGAAACCTGCCAGTCTGGATGCCGAGGATATTCGTGATGAAAAAGTAATGTTTTCCATGCTCTCGTGTCATCTGTTCATTGTCTGTAACATCTCCGTTCTCAAACATTTATCTACGGTAACTGGAAATTATATTGGAGTTGTTGGTGATTCATTTGATTCGAATTGTTTCATTTCATTTGATTCATTCAATTTGATTCAAAACGATTGATAATTCAATCGGATCTTCTAAAAATGAAATCTGTGAGATGCGCTGAATCGGACAATTACGCTGCTCAGACTTTCATTTTTTGTATACTCCTGAGCAATCATCGTGCTAACTTCTATTCGTTAGGCCTTGTGAAGATTTATCCTAAATGACAGTGTGAAAGCACTATTACTGAGGTCTAATGGACCTGTAACAGGATTTAATCTTTGTGCTTCCCAGTAATTTCCTTAATCCCTTTGTTAAATCCTTGAAAGAAAAATAATATAGCACTGTGACGGAATTCATTCTGGGTTATGTGACATCTTTTGGATTAAATGAACGAAGTGTGGATGTAAAATCATCATTCTTTTCACGAATAATGCTGAAAGTTTTGTAAAAGTGTTTTGTGTTATTTTGTAGGTTTACTTTTTTGAAATTTTTTTGCTTTTATTGAACTGTCACTAGGTTTCATCAATTTGACATTGTTTTAGGTCAAAGTTATGAAGTGTATCAAGCCCGTGAAATTAGAGGATGTGGTTCTTGGCCAGTACGTTAGTGATCCAAAAGCGACAAGTAATTGCTTCATTTAATTGGAGAGCACCGTCGTTGATGTGAGCATAAAATAAGTATTTTATATTTACAGGTGGAGAAGCATGTTATGGCTATCGCGATGACAAAGATGTCCCTCAGGATTCAGTGACACCAACGTATGCATTGGCAGTCTTAAAAGTAAATAATGAACGTTGGGATGGTGTTCCTTTCATTCTGAGGTGTGGAAAAGGTTAAGGTTCTTTTCGGTCATTGATAAGATTTAGGTGAAAGCGATGAATTTACTGTTTGTGACAGTTATGTTCCTGTCAGCGTTGTCGACTTCCGAATACTGAAGAGTGCTATAACTCGAAATGCTAATTTTGACGTCATATATCATGCTGTGACATACGTTTCAAAATACTGAAAGTTTTTATCTTCGAAGAGAGGTAAGAGTTTAGAAGAACCGCAACCAAAAAGTGGAAAGTTGTATAAATTGTGGCAATTGAATTGTATTTGTTTAAGTCTTAACCATTTTCCAGCACTCAATGAAAGTAAAGCAGAGGTACGAATACAGTTCAAGGAAGTTTCGGGAGATATTTACCCTGAGGGACAACTGAAAAGAACAGAATTGGTTATAAGAGTGCAACCAAATGAAGCAGTCTATATCAAATTAATGTCAAAGAAGCCTGGAATGGGATTTTCAGTCGAAGAAACTGAACTTGATCTTACTTACGGATATAGATATAAAGTAATTACTGTCGTTTTTTCATCCGTTGTTGTATTTTTATGTAATCTACTGAAAAAGACCAAATGATCTGGTGTGAACACTTTTTGCAATTCTATTTTGCCTTTGTTTTCAGGATGTTCGTCTTCCTGATGCTTATGAACGACTCTTCCTAGAGGTAATCATGGGTTCTCAAATAGATTTTGTTCGAACGGATGAACTGGAACAGTCTTGGAGAATATTTACCCCTTTGTTAAAGCAGATTGAAAAAGAAAGGATGAAACCTGCCAAATATATTTTTGGGAGGTGAAATTTTTTTTTTTTTAAATTACTTTGTTAGAAGCCGTGGTGACCAGTTACTTCGCAGATTAATCGAAGTCTTATTTCCTTCGATTTACTTGTTCAGACACTAACTTACGAGCACTTTCACGTCATGTTTGATGAACTGAGCTAGTCTCTGTTCAAGATGTGTCTTTTCTACGATTGTGGCTTGCATTTTTGTAGTATCGTTGAAGATAGCAGTCAGGAAATGGGAAAATATTCATTTTCAGAAAATATTTGGTTTTGCAATTTTTTTTTTCAAATATTTAAATTTCAGTCGTGGACCAGCAGAGGCAGATGAAATGATGGTAAAGCATGGCTTTGTGTTCTCCGGCACTTACAAGTGGGTTCCAAACACTGAACGTTGAAGAGCGAAGTAATTACATATATTTATATAATGCTATGAAAAACAATACAGACAGTTTGTAGATATTTTCATAAATCCACATTGCGTTTGGATTGATTTTTGGTACATCTAACTTTACGGGATCGTATAAGCCTTGTTATTCATAAAGAAACTAAACTAATTTTGGTTCTTGCAACCATCATCCAGGGAACAACATTATGTTTTTTAGTTTCTCAGTGAAGACATTCAGATACCTGCTTGTTTTGCTAGTTATTCCGTGACTTGTCTTGTTTTTTTTTTTTTTTTTTTTTTTTTTTTTTTTATGTGATAATTGTGTGTTTGTCAGAAACTGGGTAGGCTTGAAAATTTATTCAATTCTAATGTTTTGATCTGACAACCATCTTTCTAGTTAACCAATGTTTAGTAAAAAGCGCATTTTCAATCTTTAGTAAAAAGAATTAACACTAAATTCGTTAGTTTTTCCACATAATACTTTGCTTTTCCGGATGATCAATGTAATCAAACTGAGAGTAAAGTCTGAAGTTCATTTAAAAAGGGAAGTATTCTTTTGAAAAATTTATATGTTGTTAGTACCATTCTTTCATTGCCTAGTCAATAGAAATGAACGTTTGGTGCTATATTGTTTTTCTTTTCACAATAATAGACTCACATTCACTAATCAAGGATTGACCACAGTAAGTTTTCTTTTTTTTTTTTTTAGTTTAGCCTATTTAATATCGCATTCCCACTTTTTCATTGTAATAATTTACAAATGCCGAAGTTTTTGCATACGTTGGAAATTAAGTTGTCTTGCCATCTCGATTTTGTATTATGCAAAACAAAATATAACCCTTCATTATTCGAAATTCAGCATCACATTTTTACTGCGACAAAAGTTTGATGAAAGGATGGTAACGTGTAAGGTTTATACCTCATTTCAGATTTCATTGACCTATCATGATAATTCCAGAGCGTTAAAAATTTTCTAAAATTGTCCAAGAACATACAGCATACTGTTACATAGTGGCTAATTGTTAGAATCTATTTTTTTTTTTATAAGTTTGGTTTGAAATAAAGCTGCTTTGTATGTTTTCTGGATGACAATGCGGTTTTGCTATTATTTAGACATAATGTGACTATTCTCCTACATGCTTCTACAGTTTAAAACTTACCGAGACAAATTTGCCTAAGCTATCCAAACAATCGTTTGCATAAAACTGATATAGATGTATCAGTTCTTTGTAAAGCATAAAATTTAGCCTTGCACGGCTCATTCAAACGGAAGAAAATTTTTTGTACCACTATGATCAGAGCCAAAAGGATGGTCTAATTATTTGTTGTAAATTGTTTGTTAGTAATTATGGAACTACAATCGGATACTACTACATACACACTTTTGTCTTCTCATCCGTTACCCCCAAAAAGAGACTTAGTGTTGAACTTTTCCATTAAGCTATCAGCTCAATAACTGTAGTAAAAAGTGAATAAAACATTAAATTCCGTGCTATTATTCTTCATTTTCACTTGGAAATCATTTTTGGATTAAAAAGATACAGGTAATTACCAGTTAATACTGAAAATTCCGTAATTGACGACGGATTATTAATAAACGAATATGTTTGACAGTTATAAGAAGAAAAATACTGTGAATAAAATTTTGAGAAAATCGAAATTTCTGTCTACCCTTCTTTAACAAATACGGGACGCGCTATAATGCTACATCTGTCAATCAAATTTATTAATTCGTTTTGTCTTTTATAGATCTGCTTCAATTCTTTGGTAATTTCAGCGATGACATCCCAACTGCATGCTTCGTTAACCATCCTGAAATATTCTCGACTATCAAAGTCTTAATGATTTAACATTGTAAATTAAACATTGGAATATCTTTGTTCAAAACACTCAAGCAAACTTCGTTTTAGTTTAGTTTTAATCATTGTAATGTGAAATTGCCAGTAATGAATGAAATAAATCGGTTATCCCTTCTGGAAATTCATCAGTAAAAATTAAACATCTGAATCAGCAGTATTTGATTAAAAATAAATTAAAATATAAGTAAGATTTCAAAAATAAAGGACCAAAAACAAGTAGAAGGTTTGACAAGAACATTTTACAAAAACTCAAATGATATGTTTCATTTTTATTAATCAGTTAAGCTTCTCTATACAGGAGTAAGTCATTGTGTGATTTTTGGATAGAGCTCTTCAAAGTGAAGCAAATCTTTCAAGCCCTTAATTAAATATTTCCTAGCATAATTTTGAAAATAAAAAAAAAAAAAAAAGGAAAAACATACAGATCATCTCGTTGCAATCCTCGAAATAAATTTGGCAACGTTCGTTTGTCCCAGTTGTCGGTAAATGTCATTTGTGTCACAACGATGTGAATAATAGTTAGTAGTACTGTAATACGTCTCATACTTCTTTATTCTGGATTAAATTTCTTTTATGATTCCCCTATAATTTTACATGATGATTCGATTGTTAAACGATCATGCAATGTCATGTTTTTGATTCCTCACAATTTGTGCACTCCTACTCTTTCTTAAAATCCATTAAGATTTGAATTACAAAGAAAACAAAATTCATATTTCCTACAAGTTTCGTTCCTGAATTTCCTGAAACTAAGATAAACATTGTCACCAAATGTTTATCTCGATCAAAGTGGGAGTTGAAGTATCAGCAATACTGAAGATCTAAAATAAAGATGAGTGAATAGAATATCGACTATTAGTTGACAATTTTTATGACAATAATCATTTAGAAATATAACAACTAGCGGAGATTTCATCAATTATTTTATCAGATACATAGAGAAATAATATGCAAAAAAAAGATGAAAGTTGGAGAACAATTAGTCTAAAACGAGAATCTTAAAATGGTATTTATAATAATTCCCTTTTTAACATTGTAATAAAGTAAGCCATCAGAAAGAATCAATTCAGCGTTTCTGTCAATATTTCTCTTGTTCCACCACTAAAATGTCATACTCATCATTTTGAATTTATAAAAAAAAAAAAGGAAAAAAAAGGCAAGGATCATGTAACAGCTTATAACAGAGCATGCTCAAATGTGAAATGAGCTAGCTTAGTATATCAAATTACGCCATCAATAAGCGTTAATAGTCGATATCACTAATAAAGTTATCGAAATAGCATACATACTTCTATTTGTTTTGTCTTTTCACAGCAATATTTTTTGCAAGTTGAAGTAGAAATTCAGAAATGAGGAATTAATTAATTCAAAAACAGGGAAAAAATATTTCAATATTTATACAAATTATATTTCAATTTTAAATTTCTACTTCACTGTTTACTAATAGATGCATTTTTCATTCTATAGTTTTTCCTGATTTTTTCTCTGTATACACAATGATCATAGATTTGCAGTCTATGATTCCGCAAACTTTGATATCAATTTTAAACCATTGAAATAAGAATATGACTCTCCGATTCTTTTCTCTGATTTCAGATCTGAATCTTCCTTCTCAGTTTAATTAAAATTTGCTGGAAATTATTGTTGATAAACTTGTACGATAAACAATAGATTTGTATTATACGTTAATATATCCTTAAGCTCACAAAATAATTCGATTCTTCTGTTATCGAGTCGTATTCTTATTTCAAAATTTAATTGTGACAACTATGGCGAGAAGCTGCTAATTTAAATTAGTACTATGAACATGGCTGTATGAATATGATAATCTGTTTCAAAATTCAATATTTTTCAATCGAAATTTAATTGTTCCATTATGATGTATGCTGTTTAATGTTCATTTGATGCTGAAATCTTCAATTTCCTATTATAAATGAGGGAAATGAAATTTGTTAGTAATTGGTTTATTACATTACAATTCGACTGAAAATTTTGAAATATAAAACAAGGACTAGGACTAGAATTCTAGGGAATGATGATAGAATGATACAGTGTAATCTAAATTAAATAACAGACTTGGACTTGGAATAGTATCACAAAGACGAATGCATGAAATTATACCATTCAGCCATTTTCATTTTAACTGGCTAATCATCCTATTTTAATACAACAATTGTATTTATGCATGTGAAAAGATAATAGAAATTCATCTAATGCTTAATAATGATATTGACTTTTTTTTTTTTTATTTTAATTCTTTCTTTTATTATTCGAGTTACACAGTTAAAAGTGAAACGAAGCTTTTCCAGTATTGCTTTTTCCTATTCTATAAAATTGAAATAATTTATTTTCAGACATTTTTGTAATATATTCCATTGCTCATTTATCATTCAAACATCAATCATTGAAGCCTTATAGGTCATTTTATCACCATCAACATTAATCATAGTAATCAGTTTCACTGCAAATCTTATTCTAAAAACATTGCTCAGATTTTGAAGAAGTTCCATTTAGTTCTTCAATACAGTAATTTTTCCTTTTATCTTTAAAATAATCGCTGTTTATAATGTTGAGCGGAAAAGTAATACACCATTGCTAGATTCTTCAACTATTTCTATCAGCTACTTTCAATTTATTTATGGACTAATTTGTTTTGCTTTCCCAAAAGATTTTACCCATCTTATATTCATGAAATTTATCCCTTTTAAATTAACCGTTTTCTGAGAAAATACTTTTAGGTAGGAATATTCCACAATTATTTATTAATTTGAATGAAAAATTTTCACCTATGCTTTAAAAACAGTACTAGTGTTTGATTTTAAAGAGAGACTTGCAAATTTTATACTGCTTGATTCTAAATAAAATTTGGAAAATAGAATTACATAAACTTTGTGATGTTAAAGAAAGCGAATATGGAAAAAAAGCTTAGGAAGAAACTTTACATATTGGTTAGGGAAAAGAAATGACAAACCGTTTAGTTTAATCATGAATTAAATCTTTCACATTGCAAGATTTGATATTAACGGAAAAAAAAAAAATAAAATATTGGAACGAACAATCTATCATATGACGATCTTCCCGAAGGATCAAATGATATTGTGAGCGTTTTATCAGTTTAGGATTAAAAGTTTCTTTTCTTCTTTGGTATTCTTCATTTACACTGTACTATGTTAATAAGTAAATAAAAATGTTTCTGAAGCAATTTGAAAATTATGCTGCTTCATCTGCTTGTTTGTTTTTGTTTTTTTTTTTTTTTGCTATTAATTTACATATAAATTTGGATGATTCAAATTTCATTGTTCTTTATAGATTCAAAAGGATGAGAAAATTTTTTCCAACATTAATTTTAATTTTTCAAGTTATTGCTCTGCTCCATTACTTATTGCTATCCCATGCAAGCATATGTTTGATCTTGGTATTTATTTTTAAATTTTTGATTTTAAATTAAATTACAAATTATGGTTACCATATTTTAGAACATTTTGAAGCATATTTTAGCAAAGGTGAGAAGAAGTGACTAAATTTCGTTGAAAGAAGATTATTTTTTATTGAGAAACAAACGCGGTAGAATCAAAGTTAAATGTTATGGTGCGTTAGGTAACACAGTTTTTTTATTTGGTAATATAGAGTTAATAGTACAGTTTCAAAGTAATAATTATTGATGAATAATTTACCAGTCAAGACAATCAACGCCAAACGTTTTCGGTGTATCAAATTAGATTTCGAGCATACCAAAAACTAATAATTTGAAACAATTACTTGAAGTAAAGATTACTTATACTCTCTGAAGTTAACTTTAACATTACAGCGATATCATGAAAATCAACCATTTAATACAGAAGGTCACGTAAGTGCCAATTATGGGACGGTGGATTATGCCAGATTTTTATTTTGTCTGATCCTCATGAAATTTATGTGATTCGGTACCACCACGACCAAATCCTTTTGGGCCAAACATTGCTCCATAACATTGTGTACAGTAAGGTTGCCCATCATGCTGTAATATTGTATATTATTAAAATAGTCGACTGTACGATGAATTATTTCCTATGGTACTATTTTGGATCATAGAAGTTCACTTTTCAATACAATTTCAACAAACTTTAGGATGAAAGATTTTTGATTGCTTCATGCTATAACCTCAAGTATTATTATTATTACCTGTCTTGGTTTGCAAAATTCCTTTTGGAAGTTTGCATTTTTTGAGAATAAAAATCAAGATGACTTACTACAGAATGACCTCCTGGTGTCAATTGTCTATTACATTTTTCGTTCACACATCTTAGACATGGCCGATGCCAATCCATTTCCATTGATTGTACACGTTCCGCTTGAAAACATACATAATTTGATTGGTATCAATGAGAAGTTTCGAATTTAACAGTAAAGGGAATTGTTGTGTTAATTTTTTTCAAATAATAATTAAAATATTCTGTCATATGCCGGGTAAAATTTCATTGAGCGATAGTATCAGGTACAGTTTTATTTTGATGATCATTTAAGATATGGAATTTACAATTGAGTAATTTACCGAAATAAACTGGTTTTCTGCAACGTGGACAGTTTGGCATGATTTTTGAAATTCAGACCTGCAAGAAAAGCTTAGATTGTTTTATTTTATTGGTCATCTAACACATAGAATTTACAACTGAGTTCTTTTTTTTTTTTTTTTTTCTTTTTAAAGCAAGATTTTTCATGAATTTAAAAAGTAAAATATATCGCGAATTAATAAAGAATCTGGTAGAGTTTCCCAAATTGATTTCAAGGTTTCATGGTTTGGTATAAAGTTCCTCACATAAAATTTTCTTGTCAAGAATTCGAAACAAAAAATCGTCCATATATTTATGGAATTTACAGAATATATTCGTTGCGAAATGAAATGCATACTAATGATTGAATAAAATGAACGTGAAAATTTTTCTTTTTTGAATAGATTGTGGAAATAAATATGAAATGCATTCATGTTCATGATAAAACATTCCTATCTTTCTTATACTTAGAAGATTCCCTCAAATTTTAAACAAACTTTTCCTCAAGCTGATAAAAAGTTTAAAAAAAATCCTTTTTTTTTTTCAAACAATAACCTTAATTTGCATATGAAAGTTGAAAACTTCAAAATTTTTGCTAATAGCCAATATGAACATTTTTTATTGCTACTTACAAAGATGTACGCAGTGTAATGTAAATAGAAGTGATATAAGAGATACTTATATATGGACATTATCAACTGTAAATTAAGGATTTTTAAATTAGTACACAATTAAATGTGAAGGAAGAAAAAACTTCACTTCAAAGAAATAATTGATCATAGGAGAAAAAAAAAAGTTGGACTTTTTTCGCTTTTATTAAAAAATGTTTTCTTTTAATCAATGGCATTGTAGTGAAATATTTCAATAAAAAAATTTCATGAATGTTCTTGTAGTTAGTTTTTTTTTTTTTTCTTTTTCTTGGGTAATGGAATTTTTCCAAATAATCATTTCCAAAACAATTTCTGAAGGACATGATGAATCAATCAAAAAAAAAAATTACCGAGAGAAAAAAGTGTAATCGCAAGTCACTCAATCGAATCTATTATAAATTGACATTCTGTAAATATGCGATCACACACAAAAAAAAAAAGAAAACGAAAATTCTTTCTATCATTGTGAAAATTTTACAGTGGATACCGGCAATTGCGAAATGAAGAATTTTCGCTGCTATCCAATGTACGAAATTACTCTGAATAACATTCTGAGCATTCAACAAAAAAAGATTGATATTGACGATGACGGAAATAGGAACATATCAACGATAGATGCACCCATACTTGAAATGTCTCAAACGATGTTTTGTTGAGTAGGCGAGATATATATATATATATATATATATATTCTGCATATGTATTAATGTGCCATCATAAAAGCAATATCATTCAAACAATTTGACGAATGGCTAGCTTGTTTGATTCTTCTAACAGATTCATGCGTAGCATGTTAAACTAACGTTAAGGTATCAGGTACTTTCTGATAATTCTGATGATAAATAACACAGATCTGTTACCATTTTTGATTCACGATGGATTTTTATGAAAAGAATATCTTTATTATGCTAAAAACGATGAAAAGCTTAAAGCTTACGAATTGGAATGATCATAAATTCTGCATTACATTGAATAACTGAATAAATTTTATGATTCTGGAGAATAATTTTTTCTGAATATTGTGATCCATAGTTTTTCTTTGCTTATTCACTTATAATTTTGCTCTTTGTTTATTTCACAACTATTGTATACTAATAATAACAGCGTGACAACAAATTCAATTGATCGCATCCCTAAAAAAAATCATTTGAAAATACTGGTTTCTTTTTTTTGCTATCATTCTTCGACATTTTTGATATCCACTTTAAAAATTTAATAAAAAGCGATCAGAAAGTACAAAAATATAAATACAAAGTATGATATGATTGGATTTGATTTGAATTTTTTACGAATAAAGTCGGTCATCTAGAATTATTATTTGGACGCAGCTGGATTCAACATTTAAATGAATGATTTCACGAGATTCATTATTGCTGATTCGTAGTTGATGTCGCAGAATAGAATAACCTGTAATAAGTATTGAAGTAGAAGTGCTTTTTCAACGAATCAAAAGTTAACATATTGGTACAAAGTGAGAAAAAAAATTTGTGTTTTGATTTCTTTAATTCAAACATTAATTCAGTTTGCATCATCTATAATTGAGGTGGAGAACAACTTGTGATTCCTGCCGTTTCCATATTGTAATACTTGGAAATTTTAATTTGTGGAGTTTTTTTTTTTTGTCTTCACATTTCTCGAAACATTTAGACGACTGCGTTACGAATAAAAAAACGACATTTAGTGGAACTGAATTTCTTCGCCACAATAGGAATCCCGAGCGAAAATGCTGGTGGGAAGGGTTTCCAAATAAAACAAATAAGATAAAGTTTGTTGAAGAAAATGGTGAAGAGTATTTGTTAAAATTTTCTAAACGTTTTTGTATTTTTATACATGAGTAAATTAGACAAATAAATAAATGGACAAAAACGTTAATTCAGGATGAGTAAGCAACTCAAAGTGGTAGACGCTAGATTTTGATTCTAAAGTTTGACTTTTAGATATAAATTTCAAATATATTAAAATGAGATTTTAAACTTAAATATGAATTCCAAACATTTTAATGATTATTAAAACCATTCGTACAGGTTTCAAACTGAAAAGTTTACAACCAGATGAAGATTTAAATTATTTTCTTCATAGTTTAAAATATGAAAACAAACTTGTTAAATTAACAAAACCATAAAGTTGACGCAGAAAATATAAATGTGTGGTTATTATTCAACAGAATTAGCCAGAAACATAGAATGATCATAAAATATATTTATTGTATTGCATAAATAATACTGTTTGTCTATTGATCGGTTAATTTTGATGCAAACATACCCATACGATTACGTTAAACGATCACGTACAGATTAAATATACAATGATATGTTTATTACAAAAAAAAATTGATGGATAGAATCTATATACATAATGTTTTCAAAAAGGATATCTTAATTAATTTTTTTACGATTTAATACATTTTTATGTCTGAAAATGCATAAATTCGAAAAGAATTGACAAAAAAAAAAAAAAAAAAAGTGAAAGTGTTAGGTTTTTTAAATTTTAATTAATTCGTCATTTATTTCAATCATGACATCGAGAAGTAAGAAAACAAATTGTGGAACCACAGTATTGGCATAACATTAATTGTCTTTCTTTTCAGTTTACAATAATTCTTATCAGTTTACAAATATTTGGATAAATCAGGTCATTTGAATACTTCTTTCTCCTTGAAATTACATAGTTATTATGTAAAGGGGAGGAGAGAATGTGATAGGAATGTTGTTCTCTATTATTAAAATTGCTCTCGGCTATTTAGAATACGAGACCCAGTTAGATGTGGAACTAGTTTTGATGGTCAATTTTTAAGCAGTTAAAAAGAGACCGAAAAGTTGCATTAGATGCAACTTGCCATTACCAATAATAATATGTGACCAAAAATCAGGTCAATCTTGTCCGTGATTCATTATCTGCTTATTTGAGAATGATACTGGAATAGTTGAATTACTTTAGTTCAGATAAAATTTAAAATATTTGAATTTGGTGTCGTTAAAAGCATGGTGGAGTTTGCATATAAATATTTTGCATTTTCCAGGACAATTAATTAATGATAGCATATCATATCATTGTCGCATTATTTGTTTTTACTTACTTTATATATAAGTGGTGGATACGACAAAAGGTTTGTTTTCTTTAGTATTGTGCAGGTATTAAGTTTTTGGAAAATCTTATTTTTGCGAAATTTTTAAGTATTTTTTTTCAAATGATTAATTTTTTTTTAGTTTTCCGAGTTCTAGGAAAATCTCGCTGTTTCTCTTTTTTTTTTTCTTTTAAATAATCAAAGATTCGAAATTTGATTTAATTCAATTCAGGAAAAAGAAAGACTATCAATAGCAGTACGAGAATGTTTATGTCGTAGACAAAAGGTAATCGAGGAAGTAAGTACAAAATGTGCAGAAGTTGCAACGGAGAAGAAGGAGATGATTGCCAGTCTTGATCTTGATCAACTAATTCGTAAGCAGTCTATCATCCACAAAATAAACTGACAGTTCTTTTCGATAATATCATTAAAAAGCCTCAACATTCATCCATGAGTTATTACTTTTCAGCCAATATATATATTTTTTTGAGCCAATTTTTTTTCAGAATGCTTACAATTGGGAACATATACAGTAAAGGAGGTATTGCGAACATACCAGGAAAGAGCAATCAACGCACACCGTAAAACAAACTGCATTATAACTTTCATTACTGTAAGTTAAATCGTACTATTAAAGAAAGATGTTTGACATATTTTTAAAAGCACATTTAACATTATGAACATTTCTAACACTTCACGATTTTTAACACACTCGACACTTTGAAAATAACCTTTTTCACAACCAGAAGTAACCATTTGATCTGATGAAAAAATTTGCTGCTTCAAATAGTCGCTAAAAAAAATCAGTCTGTTTCTCAAATAGAATTCCAATTGTTGTCGTATCAAAACGTTGAGAATATTTTTTGAATAGAAAAAGTTTGTCCAACATTACTTGAAATAGTTGTGTTCACTATGTAATGATATCTTAGTAATATCGAGTACGGTAGTCAAGGTTTGAGCAGTATCCCTCAGAATCGTTGAATTTAAGGAATCCGAGAAGTGGGCAGAGGAGCTCGATAAAAAAGCAGAAAATAAAAATTATCAAAAGCCACCACTTTTTGGTATACCAGTCAGTATGAAAGAAAACATTCAAGTTAGTAGTCTTCTACATTTCAGTAACTTTTTAAATTTTAGCTGAAATTGAATTTGGCAATTATTTCAGCTAAAAGATATTGGTTATCCTACTTCATTACTCATTTTCTTACTTTTTTTCTCATGTTTATTTGGATTATTTTAACTTCTTCTTTCACTTAGGTGAAAGGTTATGCACAAACGCTAGGATTTGCACACAATCTGAACAATATAGCTGATGAAGATTGCGTAATTGTTCAGCAAATTAAAGAGCTTGGTAATTATTTCATATAATTTGTTATTGCAAATGTAAAAATGATGCCGATATTCTGGAAAATACCTATGTTACATATCGAGGACTAAAAAGAATTAGTTAGTACTTCAGCTTTACTTTTCATTAAGCAGCGTTGATGTGATAAACTTAATTATGTATCAATTTATGACCAAACAATCCTTGAAATCAAGTTTAATCAGAAAAATGAGAAATGAATATACCCAAAATCATTTTTACATTTTAGGTGGTATACCATTTGTGATGACGAACGTACCACAAAGTATGTTATCGTTTTCATGCATAAATCCGATTTATGGTACTACAACAAATACCTATGCATCAACAAGGACATGTGGAGGATCAAGTGGTGGTGAAGCTGCACTAATTAGTTCAGGAGGTTCCATCATCGGTATTGGTAGTGATATCGGTGGATCTATTCGCTTTCCGTGCCATTTTTCTGGTATAGCTGGTTTGAAGGTCTGTTTTACTGAAATTTGTTCTCCATTTCATCCTGTTTTTTATGATGATCTATCTGTTTTGGTACCATAATGCATAGTACAATTACAAGAATTCATACGAAATACCAATTGCAACCAACATTTATGATTACTTTAGCCGTCGCATCTACGATTATCCCAGCAAGGTATGTCTACTTCTCTGCCTGGCCGTGTGCTGATCAATAGCTCAACTGGTCCCATGGCAATGCATGCTAGTGAATTGGTCACTTTCCTGCGCATTATTTGGTCAGGGAAATGGATTTCGTATCATGATCCATACACTGCACCGGTAGACTGGGATGAAAAACAATTCAGTCGGAAGGAACCATTGAGAATCGGTGGGTTCAAATTTGTTAAAGAACCGCTATTAAAATTTTATTGATTTGGAAAAATCAAAATATTCACTGTAGTCATATGACATTCTCCCTATTCCAGTAAGCTGTAGTAATAATACCCCACAGCTAGAATACTGAACGAAGAAACTATCAAAAAGGAAACTGCGATAAGTGATTAAATAAATTGGTAACACTTACTTGCTCTTCTTTTCATTTACAGGTTATTACGACGACGATGGATGGTTCAAGCCTACTCCTGCTTTACAACGAGCGGTACACGACACAGTATCTCTACTTGAAGGTTGTGGACATACAATGGTGGAATTTGAACCGCCAAACGTTCCCGAAGCTTTCAAACATTTTATTGGGGCTCTACTCGTCGATGGTGGCAAATACCTGCTGGATAAATTCAATAAAGTTTACCGCTATTTTTTTCGAGAGTTAAATCACTTTACAATAACGCCAAGTCAACTTCTGTTTCCAATCCGATGTTCTCATATTACTGAGATGTGATCATAAGCCATGATGACATCAAACCTGGTGCTTCTGAATTACACATCATCATGTGCCCATGAAATTCATTCATTATTTCAAATTACGCATAATTGTGTATCACTAATATGTAACAGATATTCATATTATTAAAATGGATTAAGTCCAAGATTGCACTTATTCTGTTATTCATTCAGGATCTGATAGGCGAAGGTTTCGAACTTATGGTGTATTTCCTTCGTATACCTGGAGTACTAAAACGAATTCTTGGCAAGTTGCTTATTCCACTATATCCTCGAATTGGCCAATTCCTGTGTTCTCCACCTTTGGATATATCCGAACTGCTTCAAATTTATGGAAAAATTGGAGCATATCGAAAACTTTTCTTAAAGCGTATGCGGGAAATGCGTATCGATGCATTTATTTGTCCAGTGCAAGTAAAACTATGATTTTCTCGAGTTATCCTAAATGTGTATGTGATTTATCGATGAACTAAATCGAATATTCAGATGTCTTCAGCACTAATATTCAAGATATCTAAAACGTGTCCTCAAATCGAATACGTTTCAGCATTCGTAGTAATTACAGGTACTGCCTGCAGTTGAACATCGTATCGCTGTACAGTTAACTGCGACCACTTCTTACTGCGGAATTTTTAATCTTCTCGACTTTGCTGCCGGTACCGTGCACGTCACCAAAGTCAATGAAGATGATGAAAAGAAACTCCATGCTTACCCGGAAAGTGACTTATGGTATAAGACTGCAAAACAGGCAACAAAGGTAATTGGCACTCCCTAAACGCCTTCTAAATTTATCTTTGAAAAACGAAAGTCTTGCTAAGAAATTAGAACTGAACACAAGCTCTTCCTAATAAATTATCTGCTGCATGAAAGTAGTATTCCCAAGTGCAAACAGTTCACTTTTCAGGGATCTATTGGATTACCTATTGGTATTCAAGTTGCAGCCCCTCCATACCATGAAGAAACTGCCCTCAGAATAATGTGTGACATTGAACGATGTTCAGGAATGTCCAAAGAATAAGTTAAAACCAACGAATCATGGATTATAAATCATCTTCTATATGTCTTAGAAATGCATCTTTATATGTCTTAAAGAATGAACCGTTTCTACTCGACTAATAAAGTTAATCTTTTATGCATCTTGAATTAAAAGTCGACTATCATTTGAGATATCAAGCGTTATTTTGTATTCCAGTATTCTACGACTCAAAAAGGTACTTTCCCAGTACCTATACTGCCGAATTTGATACGGAAAAAAACCTCAGAAATATACGAAGGAATTACGCCAGTAAATTCAAACTTTTAAGTTATCTCATTAGTTGAAAGAAGTTTTGGAAGAGACGAATCCCATGAAATCATTTGCTTCACTGTAACTTTAAGCAAAAACATTCCTGTCATTAAGTCATTGAAAACAATCACATCGTCAGAACATTATTAACCTACAACAGTTGAAAGCAGTGTAATGATGACAGTAACGGGTTGAAAACACGTAAAATATACAGCAAATTGTCAATACAACAAAAAAGAAAAGTTATCGTCGAGTCCCATTTTCTTGAATGTAATTTGTCCAAATTGTTTCCCAGACAGCTTGCCCGTATTTCGAATTCATGAAGAAGTAAGCAATACTTAACACAAAAGAACACCACGACATGCAAAGATACCAATCGAAACTTGACTTGTGAAATTCTGAAACAGTGTTTTAAAAGCAAAAAAAAAAAGAAAAACTCACGAAAACAAACGATATTAACACATTGTAATCACGGATATTTTCCATGTGGAATAATTGTAAGAGCATATGTCTTATGTGTGCCATCTCAATGAAATTTAAATGTAATTAAAAATCACAGAAAACTTACGTATGTTTTCAATCAAAGCATCTTCGCTTTCCATTGCTGGCATATATTCTAACTCAAGATCGGTCCATTTTTCTATATAATTTCTGAATGCTTTCAATGAGAAAGGTGCCTCATCCATACGGGAAACTACGCTGCCATCAACCCACAGTAGTATGGTAGGTGTCCCGATGATCCCATACCGACTATTCAACCTGAAATTACTGACCTAAGTACTAAATTAAAATATAACCGAACAAGCTGTTTGTCTCCCATCATGATGAAAACATTGGATTCTCAACGAAAAAATTACTTGCTATGGTCTCTTGCATCTGTAGCGACAATACGCAATCGAGGATACATGCGCGGTAATTGATATAGAGAGGACACCATTCGTATGCTAAATGCACAGTCTGGAGAATAAAATGCAGTTAGCATACAATTCGAATGACCACCATAAAATTCACCGTCACTGTTTACTTGTACCAACAATTCTGATGAATTCATCAAATGTACGATGAGATCTGTTCGACGTGGCGCTAAAATGCACATCAGTTAATGAGAGGTACTTCACATACCGCATTCATCCCTACCTTACTCAACATTGCTCTGCTAAAGCGAACCAAAACCAAACGGCAGTAAAAATAAACCATATAAAAAACAGCACTCAGTACAATTAATTTTAATAACTTAACGTAAAAGAAAGCTTCGATCTACATTCCAAATATAAAAAATAACCAGTCATGAGAAATGGCTACTAACCTGTGGCACATCTATATCTCTGATTGAGTAATATATCAAATGGTGCATCGATGACACAAAATGGATGTGTAGCGGGACACTGCCTATTGATTAGTATTTGGAAAGCATCCTTCGGATATTCACAATACATATTTGTTGTCATAACTGCAGGGAAAGAAGAAAATTTAATAGTTTATTCAATTTTCTCTAAATGGTACAAACAACCACTAATCCAAGCATACCCGCTACCCACTGGTGTATTTCAACCAAAAGGGCTCCATCATTAATGAAATGCCAGAGGAGACTGCATAAATGTCTCATTTCAAAGATCTGTAGCTATTTTGCATATTTCTGAGTCGTTTATTATATATTTCATATTACAACAAAGAATTTCATATGGCTAAAAATAGTCTTCCTGAACAAAGTGTGAAGTGAAAAAAGGACTGACGAAGAGTTCGAAGTGCGAACCAATTTGACTATCTCACAATTCTCACCTCATTTTTGCTCCCATCATCCAAAAAATTCACAATCTGACAATAATGGGAAGAAAGTAAAAATGGAAATGAAATTTGACTAACTTTCATGTGCGGGTAGAGTGTTTGTTGCATTATCCTGTCCGAAAATATCGCCACCTTCTATGATTCCCGTAACACACAACAAGTGAGCAATTAGCAGAACGTTAAACATCCCATTCGTATTTGAATATTTTTTTTTTTTTTTTTTAAAAAAAAGGACCATCAATATGAAGGAAGCAGTTAGCTACAAGAAACCTTGGGATTTCAAATCCCAGATCTTCATCCCGCGAAGGAAATATCCCAGTACTATTCCCCAACCACAGTGATTTCCCAAATATTAAAGTCTGACTTTCGCCACTTTTCCTCCTCTCTCGTGCTATCTTCCAATTACACACATCCTAACAATCACGAAACGTTTGCAACTCGAGAATGAACCTGTTCTTGGCAGATTGTGTGATGTCGATTAGACGTAGATCGTTATCACCAATTGCTGTGGTCGACGTGTGAAGTTGTTTAGCTTGGTTGTCGGGAGTTCTGGGGCTTAGTATTTCCGATTCCCGAAATCGGGAGTGGGGTATGGTAGGGAATTGGAAATAGAGTAAATTTGCTATCAATATTGTTATACAGTTATGAAAGAAGCCGTATGTTCACTTTCTTTGTTCTCTTATCAATAATTTTGCAGGAAAAAGTAGATATTTTCTCATCCTTTTTTCTAATACAAAAAGATTTCTTTACATAATATCCGTAAATTCTCCAACCACTATGTTAAAGACATAGAAGGATCCAAGAAATTGCTGAAATATTTGGGTGAGAAAATAAGTTCTAATTATCATACATCTTCTTGAACATTGTTCTGGGAATTCTCTACCATTTATCCAGAAATGAAGGAATATTTGGTATCCAACTCATTTGCTTACTGGTCTTACTTGTTCGATGAGATCCCACTATGGAATAAAGGAGGGAACTGATTTACTCAATTCACTACTGGAATGTTCTGCATCTTTCAGTTTTTCTTCAAGTTTTTGAAAAATTTATTTTTCAAATTCTAGAAAATTATGAAGGAAAGCAGCGCTGTGATCTTATTTCTTATTCCATTTGAATTTGTTTGCCTCCCAGTATCTCTGATTTAGTGGCACACCTCAGTTGTTGAAAGGATTGTGCTTATATTACAGGAAGAACCACTCATAGTTTTACTGTCTTAAGAACGCATTTAATCCGAACTCCACTTAGTTTTCAGGGTCCCCTCTTCAGAAGAAAATACGAAAATAATGACCATATGAACTTTCACAGAAGTGGCGTTGTGACGTCTAATCATCAAGTCCTTTATTTTTTATGTGCGTCATCAGAAATTCCGTTGCTATCTTAATATAGTTATCCACTATTGCTTAGCAGCCGTTATTTAACCCAAATGTCAGATAAAAGAACTTCCACTACTCAAACCTCTTCAACCAGTTCCAGTTCTTTTGACACTAATTTAATGTTTGTACTGTATTATTGCTAATTTTCCGCATTGGATATTCGCTTTTTCCGAACAGTTGTTGTTGTTGTTGATAGATCTTTTTAATCACGTATCACTTAGCATCTCAAACCTAACAGGCTTTCTACAGCTCTGAAGTTAAGGAGAGTTGTCTGGAAATTTTCTATGATGCTTCGTTGAGTTGATAGGCTCTCAAGGTATATTATTTATCAGAAAAGCCAAGTCAAATAATCGTAATTAGAACACAGATATCGCATATTGACAACAATACCGCAAAGGATTCATATCAGAGAACATTTTGATGGGTAATGTGGTACATAGCAATAGTGTTCAACACCGTATATCCAGAATGTTCCCTCTCGTGAACCAAGCTGATAGTGTACTTTAGCCACTGGGATCGCTTCCAAGAGATGTCGTTGCTGTTATTTTTACTTTACAGTAAGAATTAATCATATATAATGTTTAATTCCGTATATCCAGAATGCATCATCAATATCAAATGGTCGTAGCAGCAAATGTGTGAAGCAATAAAAAACATTAAATATCTTGCCATGATCTTGATGAAAAGCTTATTTTCATAATCAAACTGTGGACTGTTCAAGCTTTTTTTCCTCCCGAACTTCTTTGAAACCGGTCATCACCGGTATAAAGTTGTTGCATCGCCAGATGATGCTTCACAGTTGGTTAGACAGTCTTAACTACGAGCTTATTTATAATAAATGTTTAGTACAACTTACCTTTATAATGCGACATCTACCGATGCACTTCTGCAAATGTGTTGCACATATCTGCCGGCTTGTTTCATTGATTTGCTGGACGGGATACTTTTTTAGAGGCAGGATCTGGAACAATTTAACGTACTGTAAGTCCATTAAGTTCGAGGGTGCTGAGAGAACTACCAGGATTTTTCAGTCACTTAACATTAGTACTTTATGTATATTACTCGCATAGCTTTAAATACGAACTCTTGAACCAGGTTTATGATGCTAGTCGTCGAACGGGACTTTATCCATCTGTTGGTCAAATTTGGTGGTTACTGAAATATAAAATTAGGAAATACAGTTTTCACGGAAAACATACATAGGGCTGACATTCACTCATAATCACCTGCCCGCCAACTTTTGACAGCATTTTCTCGGGTATATCGCAGGGACTATAGTAGTCGCTGTGTTCAACGGCACTGTAAACAGAGTAAATTCTCAGATTTCGTACTTTTGGTGGAATATATCTGTTCATTTGGTCTAACCTTGCAAAATGTTATAAAAAGAAAAAGTATATCACTGAAACAGCTTACAATTGCACTCGTAGCTTGATATAACTTCGTATACTGCCGCTTCCGCCGCATGCTGAGCACGGTTTCTTCCCATGTCCTTTGCAACGAGAACATTCTCGAATGCCGCGACCTTGACAGAAGTGGCATAAGTCATGCTGGCCGATACCGGGCGGCGGAACCCCAGCTCGAGACATAAAATGAACTGGTGTACCTACGCCATATGCCAGACCTCCCGATGGAGGCCGTACAACGGCAGTACCTGAACTTGGATAACCTCGACTCAAGTCCGACTGAAAGTACATGAGTCCTTACAACTAGTAGTATTGTTACTCTAATAATACATCGCTGTTTCATTCAATAACTGAAAATGAAATCTATGATCTTCAAAAAAAAAAAAAAAAAAAAAAAAAATAGTAAGAATAATAATAATAAACTGCAAGAAGGTAATAGCAATTTTTAGTAAGATTAAAATATTGAGAACTAACATGAGGAAAGGCAGCAACCATTGGATGGGTATAAATAGCTGGGTGAGCAACTCCTGCTTTCATACCTGTTCCTCTGCAATCGCAATTAACGAAACTAGTGAATTAACAAACAACGTTCGCAGTTTATCACTAAACAATTTCAGTATGTCTAAGAACTACTGACATTCTAACCACCGTTGAATTTGACGTGATCGTTGATGATAAGCGTCACAGGTTTTCGAAATTTTAGTGATGTAACCTTGGATGCTCACATATCAGCAAGATCTTGTACTGAGTGACTGGACAATTTCGCTCAATATTGCTAAGCACCTTCCTCTTTTATGGTAGGAAGTGCTTAGTAATATTCAGCAAAAGAAAATGAGTCTTGGCACTACTTCCAGAAGGTATCTAAAAATAACTATTCTCCAGTGTTTTTAAGCAGTGCATCTCCGGTATATGTCATTTTAATGTTGCCCGTATTTTTTGCAGCAGATTTTTAATGAAATATACAAGATTACCTACAACAGGTGCATTTGTCAGTACCATAGCCACGACAATGGAAACAGTGTGTCAGGCCCTCTGCATTACAGGAATGACAAGCCATCAGTTCGCTTGTGCCTGGCATCTCCAATACTTTTACCTAAAACACTTCTACTGGTTATCAATCATATTATGAAAAGAAAAATTTCGTTCTAATAAAGGCCGAACCGGGAAAGGACTAAATAATTATGAGACGAATACTCCGTTTGTCCAATAGCTAGTGCACAAGAGAGAAAATAAACCTGTTCGACGAAATCTTCAGGTGGGTCCATCGCATAGTCCCATGGGGTTAAACCTATATGCGAAGTGCCAGAAGTACTTTGTTGTTGTTGCAGAAACTGTCCAAGCGTGACACCTTCTACTGCTTTGCTCGTACTTCTCATTTCAGTGAAGCTTTCCATGGCGTACTGAAAACATCTCTCTTTTTGTGAAACATTACCTCCTTTGATAGTCGTGTGGACAGTGGAAGGAATTTTGGCAACAGAAGCAACAACGACAGGATTTTGACTTGCAATTAATTTACAGTCATGAAAAAGTGGTTAAGAGAGTAAAAACAGCAATGTAATAAATGCAAAATATAATTCCAAAACAATTTTTTTTTGAATAATTAATAACGTTGTTTATCAAACTTTAATGGAAAAAATGATACAGTTTGGAATATCAAATCTTATTTCACGTATTAGTATGCTGTGGTTTATATTCTGGGGCGTTATAGCACTTTTTTTTTGTGCTCAAAGCGATTGCTAAGGTAACCACTGCTGAAAAATGAACCAACAAAATCAAGGTCTTCGGGATAATGCTGGTTTTATCTAAAGTACTAAAATTTGTAACTTTAAAATTTTCTTTCTCACTAGCATTGAATCGTTATTAAAATAATTCACAAAATCAGACTAGGTTAAATTCATAATTAGACTTATAGCGACACGAAGAATGTAAGCTTACATGTAAGCAGGCACTATTTTCGATCCGGTTAATTATCATTTTTGTAACAGCACTAGCTTTCCAGTATTTGTGACGTTTCGCCTCATTTCGCAGTGCAGCCCGTACAGCATCTTCTGTTACCTCAGGCAAATCATCAAAGTGATGAACTGAAGAGCCCTGTTCTGCAAATGCCTTCTTTGCTTGATTACGATTCAGAGCCAATAGATATACACTTAACTGCTGAGCGAAATTCAGAAGTAAACTTCTTTAAAACTAATAGAAAAAAGACTTGAAGGAATCGAATCAAACTTACTGCATTTTTAGGGAACTTTGTATAATGTAACGAATTAAAATCTTATGTCAAAGCACTTACCAAAAAGACGTTGTCTTTCTTTTTCAGCAGTTTCTAACGGAGGCGGTGGTACTACATCGAACTGCTGCTTATCCGTTGTCTCGAAATTGCGATTACCCGCCATTCAGTGTCCTCCACAAAAGCAACTCATCAAGTTTTCATTGTTCATTGATCCTACTGCTTCGGAAACTAATTGTGCTTCATCCATGATCCTTTCCACACCCTCCAACGCAATCTATTTCTTCTTTTCCTCTCTCCCTGGAATGATAATAACTCATTTATTAAGTTCATACTTCTCACACAAGAATACGCAAATGTAAGTACACTTGTGAGCGTATTTTTCACTTGAAAATTTAACTTTAACGAACGATAGTATGCAATATCTTTCTGCAAGTTGAACATTCGGAGAATAGCATTTTGAAAGATCGTTGCAATCAATGAAACGCATCATAAGCAACTGATCAAATAACAGAAGGATTAAAGTAATCATTTTAGTGAAACAAAAATAATTTTAAAAAATGGTTATTTTGGGGAGGAAATTTCCAATAGCACTTTTTAGATTAAATCCTTGCTGTAGTAATACAATCTACTGAGTAAAAGAAAACTAATTTAAAGATTTAAATAACAAATGGTGGAAAAGAAAAGACATGAGATAAAACAAACTGTAAAGAGTGCGCAAAAACTGCTTAAAAATTGCTGAAGAATGAAGACGCAAATATATATGAATCATGTTGTCATGTAAGAGGTCGAAACCTAAAATTGACCATTATCATGAGTACGGAATGAAAACGATATTTTTTGATAAAATCTAGTTTCAACAAGATTAACATATCAATCCAATTTTAGATTTAGCTTACAGTAGTAGAGTTTTTTTATCAAATATACTAAACAACCAAGCATTTTTTTCAATAAAAGAAAATTTGATATTTTGTATGAATGATGAATGTAATATCCATTGTGAACAATGAACGAAATATTATTTATGGCAAACAATTGGTTATTGATCAGTAGTTATTGTAAGCATACATTTCGAGGACATTGGCCTCAATACCTTTGTAGTACTCCTGTAATTAACATTTAGTCATCTTCGAGGTTGATCATTATCATTTACTAATGCTGTAAACTTTAGATCCTCAAACTAAAAATTAAAATTGATCGTTACAGAAATATTATTGAAAGTTTAATATTATGAAAGCCATCCAGCATATAGATAAACCTTAGCAATAAGCAATCATGCGATAAAGTTCTTCGGTATCTGAACTAGTTAGAAGAATTGAGATCGTACTAATTAGAAATAGAAAGTAAAAAGTTAAAAATTATTTCAGCTATTCTAAATATTCCAAAATCACCCAACTTATACTTAGTGACAAGCCTCTATTGAAGAGATCTAAAATGCATCATTACGGCCATAAAAAAATTAGCGAAAAAAGTTCAAGTACAGTTCATAAAACTATGTTGCACAGTTATTTTCTTCCTAATATGTTGTCAACGAGAATTTACAAAATTTTCGGCATCAAGATGAAAAAGTTGGAGGATGGATAGGAAGCTTGTTTACAATGTCACACAATCATCAGCAACAGCTACTCTGACGATAACAACTGTCAGATTACTCATGTTCAAATGGACCAATACTGCTTTATCTCTTGAATATCACTTTCACATCCTAAATCAAAATTACCCACCTGTAGTTTTGATTTTATGATTTTCCGCTGTACAATATTGCTCTTAATTCGAGGAATGAACAATTTGCTTTAATAATGTTTTATAAACAGATAAAATTACATTTTAATCAATTAATTTCATTGATTAAATGAATAATAAAGTTACAACAAAGTCATTATGTCCTGGTGAATCTTTTCATTAACAGCGATAAAAATTTACAATGTTTCCAATTTCTAATCAATTATTGCTCCACTGAATTTCATTTTAGAATATAAAATGAAATATCTTTAAAGAAATAGTAAAACAATAATAACCAAGAATAAAACGCAAATTGAAATTTCCAACTTAATTAATTCCGTTTCTTTACTGCTTGAGTCCAATTTTCTTTGTTGCTAAATGCCACAAAGTGCTCAAAATGTTTTAAAGCAAAAGCAACACATCAATGCAGCAATAAATCTAATTTTTGCATGAAATCAAAAGAATACTAACCTAATATATCTCAATAAAGTATGATGTATCTCAATTTCACTAATTTAGAAAAAGGTATGTAGAAATCGCATTCAGCAACAAATATGCCTTTCATGCGAAATCGTATAACTTGATGCATATAATGTACGAGAAATGAGAGAACATTAACTTTAATGAATAAATTTTTAAAAACAGACACGATGAGAATATTTTCAACTAAATTCTTCAGTCGTAGTAGGATCAATATGGAAGATTGGCACGTGAAGCGCAAAAACATTTCAAGGCCAAGAAACGAGAATATTCGTATCAAACTTTAGCATAACTATTATCTTCCTATATTCCTCTCCTCTTTTTCCATTTCTTTTTTTTTTTCTTTTTTTTTTTTTTTTCTTTCCCTCTCACTCTTTTTTTCTCCTCTCTTTCTCCCTATTAAATTAAATAGGTTGATTGTCTGCAAGAAGCAATGTTATCATTTATTTCAGCGAAATAACGTGCTCAAAGTTAACTGAAGTTAGAATTTGAATGGAAATTTAAATGTTACTACTACACAACTCTCAACTTACTTTGTTTTCTAGACTCTATATTCCCATGGAACAAGGATTTCCCTTGCAATCAACTTTCATCAAAATTAATGACGTCATCATCTAATGATTTCAAGAGGGATGTAAAGCTTAACAATTCGTAGTAACATCGCAATACAACATGTTTCTCGGTGATCGAATCCCTTCTCTTACAAAATAGTTGCTGCCGCCAGTTAAGATAAAATAGATTTCTCTTCTAACAACGATTCATAATGTATACAACTGAATCAATTCATTTCATTTTCCTTTTTTGATTATGCACTTAGCGATTTTTCTTTTTTATTTCATAAAATAAATTTGTTTAGTCGAGACAATATGATCAGAAATGATAAGCTTTTGTAAAATTAATTATGTTAAGAAAAGCAATAAAACAGTTAATTTGTGAATATACATATATATATCTTTTCTTTTTCCTTTATAATCCAGTTAATTTCAACTATTTCACAGAATATCCGTTTCAAATCGAAAGAAGGAAGGAAAAATATGAAATGGGATGATGGCCATAGCAGACAAATATAGTGTATTTTAGGTTTGAAGAATAGATTAGCATATGGAAGGGAATAGAAGTACTTTTGTTACAAGTGTACTTTTAATATAGACAAAATTTGAAAAGGAAAAAAGCTTAAAAAAAATGAATTCTTTGCTGTGCAACTCGTTGAATATTCTAAAAGTTGTAGCAAAAAAAAAAAAAAGAGAGAGAAAGAAGCGCTATAGATACAGATTGAGCAGCAGATTTCGAATTATGCAAATGAAATTGTCAATTTGTCGCATTTTTTAACCATATATTTGAGATTAATTGAATTTTGATGAAAAATCTAGTAATACGCTTTCACTTCCATTCTTTTTTCGACATGATGAAATTCCAACTCAACGAATCTCTCATCCGAATATACTTCTTTAGTTTTCCAAGAAAAAAAAAAGAAAAGGAATCAATTTATTCATTTTAAAAAAAATTTTGAAAAAGCAAAAGAAAATATTCTCTATACAAATGAAAAAAACTGAATATGCCACGGGTAAACATACTACAACTGTTCAATCTTATTCCGAGCAAATTTACTGCAAGTTTTGTTGAACAATTTAAACCATAAAAAAGTCAAATCTGTTCTGAAACTTCAAAACAATTAAACAGCAAGAATATAATAGAATAGCTGATATATATTCTCATCAAAAAAAAAAAAAAAAAAAGAAGTGGAAATGAATGAGAGCATAAAATATGCAAATGAATAGAGGAAAAATGAAAATGAAATTTCAGTTTTCTGGTTATCGATTTCTGGATATTTGCACAATTGAGATAATTTTAAATGAAATATCCGTGTCGAGATTGCGTATGGATTGTTTGAAGTATGAACAGAGATTGCATGTAAATTGCCTGAAGTATGCTTTGGTTGAGTTGAATAAAGTTGATCGGGGATATTACATTAGCACTGTCTGTTTCATGCCTATGTTGTTAAGCCTGTTAGAAATTTGAAATTTAAACCTCATATATTCCAGTAAATAACTATTCTCATTACTAATAAGATCTGTTAAGATGTCCATCTTCTTTTTACAAGCTTTTCAAAACAAAAAAAAACAAATGATAAGAATAGTACTTTCATGATCAAACTGTTATGTCCAAATAACAAGAAAAAAAAAAGGAAAAATTTTATTTTTTTTTTCACAAAATTTTAAAATTTCAGGTTTCACTTTGAATTTACAGTTTAAATTTTTGAAAATAGACCAATTTCTTTCAAAACTATTAGCTGCAATATGATTTCGAATGGATCGAAAGAGTGAGTGAGTATAAATGAGACCCCATTAAATGGTACAATCGATTATGGGAAATGCCACTGGTACCAGTAAATAACAATTTTCCTTAATAGAAAGAGTAGTATTTTCTGATGTGAAGAGAGAAAGAATGTCAAAAACAAAATAGATGTGAAAAGTTGCGAGATGCTAGGCCATTAAACATTTGGTTCGGAACTAATTGGCAAAAGTATCCAATAAGCAAGTCAATCTTTTGGAAAGAGACTAAATGTCCTTCGATCTTCTTCCGGGAAGGAATAAGAATAAAGTGTTGTTCGATTCACTTTTTTTACGGAGAGATTAAAGATGAAATTCATCAAAAGATAGTTTAGCATTGGTCAGTTATATATGATGATAAAATGAGATGGACTTGAAGTCAGACTAAAGTGAAAAGCTTAAACAATCGTTGACGAGATTATCAATAGTTATACAACTCTGCAGCTGTCCATTGAAGTAATCCTTCGCCCTTCTTGCTCCCTCCTTCATCTTGCTCTTCCACCACACTTCCCATATTTCGATCCATTCGTAAACAATTCAATGAAATAGTAGTAATTTCAGGCCATAAATAAGATATAGAGCCAAGCACAAAGGAATCCATTTTCTAAGCTTTAAGCATCAAACGTAGCAAATTAAATGTACCACAACAGGTTCAGAGGCATTTTGACGAGGTTTTATAGCTAAGTTATCAGATAACTATTTTACTACTGTCTGGAATTTTTGTGAGCTATAGAGTAGAAAGCGGGAAAGGGAATCAGGGAGAATGAATTGATTAAATAATGCTTACATTGATTTTCTTCTGGTTAGAATTGTGCAGCAGTTAAATTGTTTAAAAATTCATTTTTAAAATGTGCAAATGCATTTCAATTGGTATAAATGGCATATTTGTCTCACTGACAAATTTCTCTCACTTATCAAACAAAGCGACAAATAAAATGAAAAGGCGCAATTAGTTACAGTTAACAAATATCAATTTGCATCTGTGCAAATTGATAAAGATTTGCCCGATGATCCTCGAAGTCGTGGTCTTCCACAACTTCCACCGTATCGCTTATCATTCGGACACTTTCCTCGATTTGTTCGCGATTCCATGCTATTTCTAGTGTTATCAGTCTACCTGAATTATTT
This sequence comes from Dipetalonema caudispina, assembly GCA_013365325.1. Taxonomy (NCBI): domain Eukaryota; kingdom Metazoa; phylum Nematoda; class Chromadorea; order Rhabditida; family Onchocercidae; genus Dipetalonema; species Dipetalonema caudispina. The sequence continues at coordinate 184,464 of JABVXV010000071.1, read as the reverse complement.
ATTTCATACTTCAGATTTTTAATCTCAGCAAAATGTATGTATAAAGGTAAAAGTATCTACAGTTAGAGAATGAACAATAGCTTAATTTAAATAACAACAGAAAGAGTTAATCTAAATACCATCACGATGACTCCCTGTTAGTATCTTGCCAAAATTGAATTTCCTAGGGTAGTCTGATTAGTGGGAAAATTGACGATTTTTGATAGTCTCGAGTGACTATGCTTCTATTTATTTGATATTTTAATTTATTAAATTCATTATTAAAATCATTTTCTTATTTGATGGTTTGCTTATTTAGCACATTTATTGTCATCATTTATCCAAGAGTGAATAAAATAAAAGACATAGTAATAGAAATTTACTGACCTGATGATTTGGCGTACTTCTTGAAAACGAACGAAGATGGAAGTTCCCTTTTTCGAATTATCATATCTCTAGTTGCGATAAGCTCTGCACCACGCGCTAATATTGCCCTCAAAAATTTCAATGTGCGACCATAAAATGATACTAAACTTTCGTTATTTCGCTCCATACATATGATAAGCATTTTCTATAACATCAAAAAATTGTCGAAAGCTTTGAAAATTTTTAAAAAATTTGTGAAAATGTCTTGAAAGCTGAAAAATTCATTCTCAATATCTGCGCTAACATAATCATTTTCTCCAAAATATCTTATACGGTAACTGAAGATGGTCAATTTGTCTAACCTTGCCGGTAATCTTATTTGCAACGGTATACAGTGGAAGAACTGATAATTCAGGGATAAATTTAACGCATTCGACATTTTTAACCATATCCATTTTCTTAATATTGTCGTATTCCTGCAATAAATATAAAGCAAAATTCCAACATTAGTTTACTAATAAAAGAACATTTGCTAAAGATAGATAAAGATTGTGAGATATGAGTGAATGTAACTTTAAGTATGAGTGTTATTCAGTATGGAAAACCTGTCAGGAACTTTATCCGAATTTGAAGAACAACGTTAATCAGTTAACGGGAAGTTTCGGGTAAAAATCGAATTTACATTCTTTTGAGGTCATAGAGCTGGAGTATGCAATAACATTGTGATTTGGAATAGAGGAATAGATCTGGTTATGTGGGAAGCAAGGGATTGATCCATTAAATAATCCCGCAGTTCTCGTTCCAAGAATCTTGAGGACGAGTAGGACGAAGAACAATTGCTACATAGAAGATGTATTTTTTTTAACATATCAACCGAGAACTTACTGTTAAACAAATCTCAAAATTAGGAACATCTTCAGGTGTGAAATCATGTATACTATACCAATTGTTAATGAACGGGCTCAGTGATGCCTTCATTATATGCTCTGAAAATATGGTATCATTTATATGGTACCTGTTAGAATTCAAACTGATTCAACTTGCAAATGTTTATTATGATTACCCTCCAAGGATTAAAACTTTCCTCATTTATAAAATTTGAAAAATTCAATTTTTCGCAACATTAAAAAGAAATGTGTTTCAGAAAAGAAGGAGAAATGAAAAGAAAACCTTCCAATTTGTCATAAAAAAGAGCAAGTGATCGAAATCGCATCAATTTACTTGATTCGATGATCGGTTTCGTGGTACAAAATAAGAATACATCAATGTTAATGCAATCTCGACTTCGAAACTGTTGACAAATAGTAAACAGCGTAGTATTCTTGCAATCCCGAATGAACACACTAAACTTTTGCACTTGAAAAATGCTATGAAATTATCATAGGGTTCAAATAGATTTTACATTCATTCGTTATGATAAGACGTAACGGATTTATGTATTATACGTGATGAATGTATACTCGCATGTTATGCATTTTTTTTTCGAAGATGCAATCATTCGATTAGGAATATTTCAAATATTTTTGAAAGAAATAAATTTTACCACAATTAAAAATATGAGTATGAAAGGTATTATATGAGAAAATGGTTAAGATTTTACCTAACCTTCCTTTGCATGGGCCAGTAACAATGAGGCATTCTTCGCAATCATCAATATTCACTGTAGCTAAGTGATCAAGTAACAGGATGCAGCATTCCTGAAATGATTTCCGGTTGACTCTATCCAGCTTTTTTTTTTCTCGTTTCACAGTGTCTTTTTCTTTTCAGCTTCCTTTTATTATCACTGTCACTAAATAAGTTTTAACATGTGGGAACACTGACTTTGCATTTTTCAACACTGAATTGCTCGCCGGTAATTTGGCCATCTGATTTGATTGCAATTTCACCATAAAGATTAGTGAAACGATATTCTGCTGGATTAGGTTTCTCTTTATCCCTAAATTTTTCATTTTAATGAAATAATACTTGGATTTTACATTTACAAAATATGTAAATTCTTCGAAAAAAAAAAAAACTTCCATTAAAATATTTTAAAAAAGGATTGTTTTCTCTTTTTTTTTTTTTCAATTTACAATGTCAGCTAACAGATGTCAACTTAGCTGATTTCGTATTCTAATGCAAAGAGGCAACTGGAAGGCCTATCTATATAAGTGATGAAGTTTTTAGCAAAGAAATTACAATATAAAATAATGTAAGATTACAGCAAATATATAAAATATTGAAGATAAATGGACACTTTGTTTAACTCCAATATTTTTCAAAGATGTTGAGAATGGAAATTATTAAAGTTTATGGAATGAAAATCAGTAAATATTTAGGATTAATGAATACTGAACAGGTTTTTTTTTGGAAGAGATTGTCAAATGAAGGTGTAAGATAAAAGTTTGAAATTGATCTATCAGTGAACTGTAAGATTTCTTGCTTATATTTGAAGACATTTTCGATGTTAAATAGTAAAAAACAAAAAAAAAAAGCAACTCATACTGAATAATTGTTAACTAGAATTAGGGACCTTAACCTGCAAATTGAAATTAATTAACTCAAACTAAATGAAGCAGCAAGCAGTTATTTTATAAACAAATGAGAGGAAAGAAATGCTCCCAACTTTTGCATATAATATACATTACTCGTTAGTTCAACATCAATTTTATTTCATTAAGGGAAATAATTATGCTTATCCGTTTACCTTACTTCTTATAAATCTTCAGTAGATAAAAAACGAGAAAGTTTCATTAACTTTTCAAGCCTTTAATCTATTTAAATTTCGAATTTATTTGGGATTGAATGGTATAAGAATTGTGCATAAATATGGTTTGTTAAATTATTGACAAAAGACTTCTTCAAATTTAGAAAATTCGATATTCAACAAAAAAATTAAAAAAAAAAAGAGAACTCTACCAGTACACTGAAATATGCACTAAAATTATTGAACTCAAGTTAGAATGCTTGTAAACTTAACAATATAACAAGCATAATCGTGACAACCTACTTGTTACCTCTATCAATTTCGTTTATTTATCACGATTATTGCATAATAAACTAAAAAAAAATTTTTTTAAAACATTTCATTTTGAATTCGGAAGATTGAGAGAAAAAAAAAAAGTTGTAGTAAATTCTAACTGGACTGCACGACAGTCAAGATTTTATGTGTGTTTAATGGTGACATAATTAAGATCCAGATAAACAAGATTTCTTGATTCTTTGAGATGATTGCGTGTATCAGCCGATTTAGGTATTTTATAACATATCATCTTGGGAAGAATGCCGCCCGATCACTTTTTTTCCCTCTTTCTTTTTCACTGAAGAAGGTAAGTAATTGTAACGAATCTCTATCATGCTCATTTTGTAAATTATGCGGGCTATTCTCAATAATATTGATTATTCATATCATTTCAATAAGTAATGATCGTGAAGCAAGCTGATAATTAACAATGAAATGGAATACCAGGAGTATTTCCCGCAATCGTCATTCTTAACGTGGTACTGCTCTTCGCGCTTTGAATGTTTGCTGATTGAGCAGCACAAGCGTAACATTAGGAATAACAGGTTAACAAATCTTGGAATGATATTTCAGGAACGAGATTATCCACTAAACATTGGGGAAATACTTGATGTAGAGTAAAATTTATTAACATGTGATATAAAGAAATCTGCAAATTGATAAAAATGAGCTGCTGACGACATTGAAGGCAGATAGTGCTGACTTGTAATACGTTACCATGGTAATTATTCTGGCGCTGTTGACCATTATACACTTGCTTATTAATTAAAAACAATACAATAAATTTTTATTTCCAATTTGTGTCAAACAAATTGTTGGCGAATTTTTATGTATCTTCATTACTAATAAGATACAAAAAATTTATTATGAAAACTAATTTAAATACAAATTCAGCCATCGTGACCAATGCACACGCGAGTTATGCAAGTACGCATAGAAAGTCGACAAAATAGAAAGAGGAAATGCATCCTTAATCTTTCAGGTGAGAAATCAAGCGACATCGATAACGTAATAATTGTGGATATCGTATCTCATTAAAAATTTTGCTTTTGCTACCTTTTTTTTTGATAAAATACAATATGAAGTACGAATGATTTACTAAGTCTACTACCTACTGTTTAATTTCAACGAACAGAATAATAATTCATGAAATTTACATGGATGCACAACGAACACTCTGAATGCACCAATAGGTATCTTTCACTAACAACGTAAAGACACCTTCCTAGCATTTCAAAATGTGCTGGCTGCTACAGACAAGAAACTGAAATTATAATCATAAACTAGTACATTGGAATGAATCAAGGATAGCCCAGATTGGTTTGAAGATAACCGGTTATTCCTATACCAATCAGACCGCGCAAAACTTAAAAAAAAATAACGGAATTGTACTGCTTCAGCATAAGAATTTTGAAAGGTATATGTTCTAAGGTTAGCAATCCTTGACCACATTCCATAAATAAAACTAGTATTGTCATACCTTCACCAGTAAATAACTCCAACTGGTAGCTTCGTCAAGAGTTTTTAACAACAATTAATTCATTTAAAGGGTTTCAAACAGAATAAGTGAAAAAATAAAGCGAAATCAAGACGTCTTTACACGTTAGGATAACGAGCACGCATCTGATATCTTCTACATATCAGGTGTTTATTACATAGATATATTTTTGTATATACATTTCCTATATACAGATATATATCTAAAGATCCCACCCATAAATGATAGGATATTATAAGAATAACTAAATATTATGAAAATATACTCAGTGGCTATAAACAAAGAATACCTTATTCCTTTCTGAGGAGACTAGCGTTAAGGAAATCTTTGCTGGAGGACATGTTGAGAGTGAAAACAATATTACAAAAATCGAAACAATCAATAAAGTCGCAGATAATAATATTGAAATAAGAAGGTTCGTCAAAATTCGTAATCCAGGAGATGGCTTCTTTTGTACATTTCAAAGCGTATCTTTTTTCAAGAGTGGAAAATGGATGCATTAAGATATTAAACCATTTTACTGTCAAAATTGCTTGCGTTACAAAAAACACATCCCTGGTACCTTGTCTGTGATCTCGCATTGTTTGATCAAGAAATTTAAATAATTTATCATTTCGACTCACATTAGCATATGGACTAAGAATACAGCTAGAATCCCATATCCAAGATGTACTTCGATGAGTTGTTGTTTCTGCTACTGATATCGCTATCACCTGATAACCCGATTGCCACATGCTAGCTAGACTTATCTTAGTTACATCTTCTCCCCGTAAACATAATTTCTGACCAAACACACTTTCCACCATCCCCAAAAATTTAATATACTCACTATCGTTAAAATTATACAAATGATTGAAATCAAGAATGACAATTTCTCTTGAATGATTATTCAAGAAAGCATTTATATGTGACAGAAGTTGCTGAATGCAACTACCATAAAGTGCATGCAGAACACGTACCTCATCTAATTTAGCAGGTAATGGTACTGCGAGTCTAATATCAAAGTAACGTACACCGGCATAAAGTTGCTTAACCACTGAATATCGCTGTGTTGTGGCCCACCGTCGGATGAAGCGTCGAACCATCCGGAATCGGCCAATTTCTCGGATAAGTCGACCTTCGTCATTTGCTACGGGATATTTATCAAACAGTGGTTGTGTGAATGAATCATGTGAACCTCAAAGTAGAAACAGCATATTTGCATTTAACAAAATAATCCCCACCAAGTTCTAAAAATGGCAGCTTTCTTTCTAAATGCTTATTCACCATTATCGATACCAAAGTATTTCCAGTGCTCTGGGATATAGAGTAAGCATTGTGAGGTACGAAATAAGTTTGCGCATCTAGCTGCAATCCTTCTAGTTAGATGATGATGATGACTACTACTGGTAGTTATCTACCACAATATAGATGATTAAAGGACAGATTACTATTATTGGATTATCAAAAATTTAAAACATAGTATTTTTCAATTAGTAAACAAAAACCTGGTATAGCAATACAAATAAGCGGTCTCTCAGTAACTTCCTGAGGCAAGTTACTCATCCAGTATTCACCGCTACATTGCATTCCATCTGTTCTTGTTAACTTTTTCTTCATTTCTTGTATAAAACAAAGTAAATTTCTTCAATACAATCCTATAAAGAAAAACTAAAAAACATTATTGCTTTAGTAATAACAATATCCTATATAATGTAACAGATCCAGTAGTAATGACACGTTGAAAGCATACAATCTATATATCAAGGTAATCTTAATGATAATCATCAATCCATTTATTGCTTAAGGGTATTGGCTACCATTTATTATTAATGGATATTCCTTACTTAATGTTGTAGCCATGGTCATTTTTTCTTTTATTCAATAATTCAATTAACTGTCATTCACATATAAATGTTACCGATATATGAGAGAAATTTGTAGAAGTAAAATCATTGTTTAAACATTAGCTATGCCATATAGTTATTTCAATAAATGAGAAATATTTACGAGTAGCTTCCCCATAACTCTATGACTAATTAATACCTAAATTTGCATATCTTCCATAGTTCAATCTGAAATAATATAAATATAACTTCACATTTAAGGTATTTCATAATATTTAGCTTTTTTGCTACCAGGTGGCAGATAGCATTTGGTTTGGTTGTGGAGGATTGCAGTGCTATCAGGTAAATGAATGATATTCATTTATTTCATTAAAGTCCCTCCGGAATTTCCTTTAAACATTTATGAAATTTGGCAATGTTTATAAGATTAAGGTAAACGAAAAGTTATTAGTTTCACATTCAATAATTAATTCATATCATACAAAAATTTCCAGTTTTCTCATGAATAAGTGATAGATATATTTAATAGCGCTGTCGATATGTAGCTGTTTTAATATTTTTAACTGTAAGAATGATATATCTCTTATTTTCAGGAAATGGAGGAAGATTTCTTTATTATAGAATATATGAGCTGTGGACGAGATGAACTGAAATGTACGATAAAAACGTTATATTCAGATTTTATCGTTAATGAAATCACTCCAAATGGGACTGTTCTTGGTAAACTGTACTTTCTTATAATGAATTGTTCATTACTACTTTTTTTGTACTGCCAACGATGTTATATTCTAATGTAGATAGTTAGTATTGTCAAGCCTTATTCACATATCACTACTGATGTTTTGTCTTTTATTATATTGCTGTGTAACTAAAAAGTTTTTTGTAGTTATTCAGTGCTGCGATATTCGGTGGATACATCACCAATAAGAAGGAAGGAATGGTTAAGAAGAATAATTGGAGCATTTATATTTGATGGTTTTCACCATGTTTACTTAGTTACTTCTTTCAGATATATCTTTACCGTGCACAGCGGAAACGATCGTCGAAAGTAAAAAAATAAAAAATATATCAACAAACATAAATGACATCCCTACTCCAGAAGCTGTCACGCAAGAGCTGATCTCGAAAATCGATGCTCTTCTCAACGATGAAATCAATGTTGTCGAAATACCAACTGAAGTTGGTGTAAATACTGTTTTTAGTTTAATTTCTCATATAATCTGCTCGTCACGATAGTATGCTGTTCTATCTTTTTTACTTTGCTCATTCAGGGTATGGATAAACAAAAGCGTACCATTATACATGATTGGATACGCAATCGATATAATGGCCTTTTGGATTCACGAACAGTTGCCAGTGCGATTCGAGTTCTAGTACCGGATAAACTAACTAGGTAATCTGTTGTTCAATGTTGATCATGGAAACTTCTTTGAGAAAAGAATGAAGATACCTGCAAACATATCTTATGTTTTCGTGATTTTCTTTTAATTTTTTGTTGAGCAAAATGTCCTCAATTTTCAAAGTTATTTTTAATGTAGGAAAAGAAGAACATGGCCAACAGATCGCCCCGATTATGTTCATTTCACATTATGTAAAGAAAACAAAGATACGCATTATGCACTTTCTATGATTTCTAAGTTTTTGGGGTAAGTCTTGTTTATCGTGTTTCAACATTTTTATTTAAAGTACTTAATAGATTTTATCTAAATATAATTTAGGATAAAAAACTCTTCATTTGGTATTTGTGGTACAAAAGATCGTCGTGCTCTTACAACACAACGCGTATCGCTGTATCGATGTGAAATTGAACGATTAAGAGAGCTTAACGCTAAACTACGTGGCATAAGGCTCACTGATTTTACTTCAAGTTCAAAACCATGCAAATTGGGTGATCTTTGGGGAAATAGATTTAAAATCATTTTAAGGTTAGTCATTTCTTGCATTCTTTCTTGAATTTTTCTTTAATTTGAAGTTTGATAATCAAAACTGTCTTATGCATAGCGTAACATAGCCTACTTCCTCTGCTAAGTGTTCAGTGCAAAATTATCTAATTGTAGAGATGTTCATCCGTTCAGTGAAACTGATTTGATCGATAGAATTGAAAATTTCAAGTCAAACGGTTTCATCAATTATTTTGGCACTCAACGTTTTGGATCGTGCGCTTTTAATACTGCTGAAATCGGCATTGCAATTTTAAAGAAGCAGTGGGAAGTTGCCTTGAAAGGAATTTTGAAACCACGGAATGCACACGGTAGGAATTATCTCCTGTGCATAATGCTGTCGTTTTTATGAGGTATTTCAGAAATGTTATGGTGTTTGTTTCATCTAAAAGCTACTTTATTGAATGATCTTTAGGAAGTATCCGAGAAGCTATAGATGAATGGAATAAATCAGGAAATGCTTCTGCCGCCTTGAAAAAGCTCACAGGCAGTCAGGTAAATATGGTTAACAATATGTTATAGGAAACGTTAGTATTTTAGTGTTTCAGCGTTATATTCAACAAACTTGGAAAAGACTGAAAGTTTTTTGGATAAAACAATAGATTCTCGAGTTCTTATAACAAATATTTATTATTTCTTATGATTCTAGGCATATGCTACCATCGAAGGACAACTTTTATCAGCACTTAGCAAGAATAAATGCAATTATTATGGTGCTCTGTTGAAGTTAACTCGGAATGCACGCAGTCTTTATGTTCATGCCTACCAGAGTCTGTTATGGAATAAGGTATTTGTTCATCCTTGATGTCAATGGTTAACATAAGCTTATGACTTTTTCGTTACTATTCATTCTTGATTTCTTTCGAATACTGTGTTCAACGATCTACAAGCACTCCTAGGATTCCAGTGGTTTGTTGAAGAATTATAGCATTTTGAATTGTTTAAAGGTTGTTACTCGACGAGTGAAAAACAAGGGATTTCATGCGATCGCCGGTGATTTAAATGTTCAAGGTCAAGAAATCAAAGATTTTGAAAACGAAGAAGTAGCTTTGCCTCTAATATCAGGATCTGTTAAATTTCCCAACAACGAAGGTTTCTTTTAATTTTTTTTTTTTTTTTTGAAATTCGTTCACCGTCCTTATTATTATTGGAGACAGAGAGTTAAACAGAATATTTTTTTAACTAAAAATTTTTGCATTTTATTTTTGAATACTGCCAGCAATTTATGTTATGTTGGTTTCATTAATTAGACTTTCGAGTTTTATCTAATAAGGAAGTAATATTCTCTATAGTAACTCCTGTAAATGAACTATTTCATAAGTCAACTTTTAATTGCTGGCATATATACTTGCGACTATTATGAATGTTTTTTCAGTCCGAGATTGGTATGCAGAAGTAATGGCTGAGGATGGAGTAACATTAGCGATGTTCGAAGCATTAGAAAAGCATGTTTATTAATATTTCTGTTGTGGGACAAAAGTAAATAGGCCTTTCCTACTTGTTCTTTTTTCTGGATTTGCAATTAACTGTCGATAACTAATTAATTCATTACCAAATATTTGTATTTTTTTCAGGGAATGGGCAATAGGCGCTGTGATGCGCCCTCTTATTATCAAACCGCAAGGTGTGAAGTATAAAATATTGGCCTATCCCGAAGCGAGGACAAAATTGCAGACAGATCTTGAAGGAGATATAGATTCAGAAAGTATTGGAACTGGCGATTTCCATGCTGTGGCTTTAGAGTTTTCTTTGCCTTCTGGTTCTTATGCTACCATCGCTTTACGCGAAATTACAAGGCTACTATTTCTTGCTGTTGGAAATTCAAGCGTAGTTAGAAATTACCGCGAATATTTCTGTACCTAGTATTGCATTCATCGGTGATATTAATTACCGCATTATGTGGAATGATGCTATCTGGAGCGTAAAATTTTGTTTCACATTTCAGTAAGCTGCAGTTTGTGTTTTACAGCACTAGAAAATTCCGTCATAGCCATAATTAGATTGCTTACAAAGAAGTTATGAGATAATGAAAACCAGATTGATATAAATCATGAACTTTCTTTGCAGGTGCGATATGAGTAAATTGGCTCAAATGTCCTTGGCTCAGGGAAAAAAGGATTTTACTGAATCTGCTTAGTACTTGAAGAAATATTGTGTTTGAACGACTACAAGCAAATTAACATCACTGATGTTTAAAGCACTGTTATAACTCAGAAACACCGTATGATAAAAATCGGTAAATTGTTGCACTGATGAAAAATAAAGCTTACAAATAAAGTTTACAGCTTTGTCTCTCTAGGTCTGTTGTCATTATTCAACAGTGAATACTTTTTTGGAAGTTTATTTCTGATTTCGGTTCAATTTTTGTTGTTCATATCAATATTTTATCTAGTAATGACTTGTATCGGGTGGAAATCACTGGATGTTTAAAAAATATTACTATTTTTAAGTTACTCCAAAAGCAAACCCGGTTTAGTTTCATGTGTGATCGTATTCAGCGTAGTTATTTTAAATTCGGTGTTTCTAAAGATGTTGTAGATTCCAGATAGTTAGTGCAATAACTCTGATATTGAATAATGAAATTGAGCGTCAAGAGCCCAGATGGCAAGATAGAGGTCTTCGATGGAGTAGATAATTGGAGTTTCTCGGCTTTGCGTCGTCAAGTGGTCCAGCGGTTCAATCTGAAACGGTAGGGAAATGTTTGTTTTTTCCTACATTTTGTGATTGTATAAATTCCGGCTAATATAAGTGATATGATTTGCTGAAAGATTAACTTTCGCAGTAGTCCGAGTTGAATCTTTCAAGGGTCCCATGTGCCTCTTACCAAGCGTACAGTCGTATCACGTAGCTGTACCACTGATATTGTGGAATCCTGATGAACTCGGTTTCCCATGATTTAGTGGTGGGTTTTAGTTCATTTGATTTCTCATTCGTGATAGGTTTATTTTGTTTCCTAGGATGCGTTTGGTTTCAGCGATTTTGCGTTGTTTTTCGGTAGCCGTCAATTACCAACAGATGATACAAAGCTTTTTCAATCAGATATGGAATTTGTAAGTGGAGATCGCCTAAGATTGGTCATAAATGAAAAGGAGTACGTGTTTTGCTTATTTCTTCTTTATTCATATTACTCAGAGAAAAAATCTACTAATTTGAGGGATCTTGAATAGATTTCACAAGAATTTTCTTCGGAAAAAGTATGTTGTTAACTAGTATAAGATCACTTAAGCTACATCATGGGAGTTCCAAAGCCTTGTCATAAGTTCGAATCCACTCTGTGAATATCTCTGCATCATCAGTTATGATCTTGTTGTTATTCAGACTTTCTTCTGCTGACAATGCCAACAGAAGCTCTTCCCCAAAAATTTCGGCAAGAACTGGAAGTAGCAGCGGTTCGGACAATGAGGAAAGAAATGAAACCGTTTTCGAAATTGTACTTGATGAAATGAAACAGAAAGGGTTTGAAGTAGGATTTGTTTTTATACTAGTTAGAACTAATTTCTGTCCACATGGATTGCTAGATACTTTTTTAACGTATTCTTAAAAAAATAAAAAGGGATCCGCATTTTAACCTCCATGCCAGTCACACAAATGTAAAATTGATGTATACAAGTATTTTTGTGACAATAACGACTTATAATTCATCATCGGTTAGTACAAACATGTTAACAAAACTTGACTGCTGTATGAAATGGCGTTGTCATGAGTATCGCTTTCTTTGTGTTAGTCAGATGAAGCAGGCCACCGGAATACCACCAGCCTAACTAGTAATAGACAAAACAGTGTGGAATGAGATGAAAGGAAGTGTAAAGGAAACATTGACAGGAGAAACAAGGGAGGGAGGAACGATAAAAAGAAATTATGTAACTGCCGATTAATATCGAAAAGTATTTGAATAAACCATTTAAATAAGATCGTTTAAAATTATGTTAATGATTCTTTTTTTTTTCTATTTAGACGGTGTGGGTAGAGGTTACTCAATTTTTTTTTTTTTTTTTTTTTTTTTTTTTTTTTTTTTTATTCATAGCTAACTCAGTTGAACTAGCTAGCATTTGTAAAGTTAATTTAGGATTTTTCAGTCCTTTTATCCCTAGTTTTTTTTCCTTGAAGAAACACAGTTTTATAAGCTCAATTGATTCCAGCGCATTAAACACAAAGATGGCGATACGCGTTGGACATTTCGTCATCCCGATTCAGTTCTTGTTGTTGAAATCGATTTTCGTGTTTACAATGACCGACTGGTGAAGTATGTTCACGCCACTGCTAGCATTTATCATCCTTCCGGTCGGCAATTTCTAGAACCAGTTGTTTTAGAGGAGAAAAGCAATGATTTAAAAAAAAAGGTTTCCGAGTGTTTGATTTCGCCGCTGAAGTTGGCTTTACTTGGGCGTAAGTATTTTTTATATCGAGAATTGTATTTAGTGACCTAAACTTGCTAAATATTTAAATGCAGTGCTAATATTTTGAAAATATCGTTTACCAACCTATAGACTTGTTTTATTTCTATCTCGAGTGTTTACAGTGGTTTTCATTCGCAACCAAAATCTATTCGTTCAAATTGCGCTATATATCTATGTAGTTTCAATTACCTATAAGCTCTTGCAAAAATTAGAATTAAAAGTTCGGAGATAAATAATGTGTTAATATTCTCCGTTAAGTATGCTACGATACTGTTAATATACCAAATTTGCATCGAAAACTTTTTCAAGCCTTTCTTTAGGATTGGCTGTTGTGTCGGATGATCTACCCATTACTTTTGCATTAAAAAAAGCTTTCATTGTTGTGGAATGTACATTACAGCATATTTATATGTAAAAAAATATGGTTTGATTAAAAGCAGCTGACACCTTCATGGCAAATAGAAAAATTTTTAGATGACAATCCATTCTTACGTTTACTTGGTACTGGCGTAATAGCTGAATACTTGTTCGAGATGTTGGATGCTAAGAGTGTATTGCGATTAGAGAGAACAAATAAATATGCTCATAAAGTGTGCAGAAGTCAAGGAATGGAAAGAATTTGGAAACTTTTCTGTCAAAGAGATTTTGGAAAAGGTAATTATTGTGCTTTTAAAATCATATTTTTCCAATCAATTTGATTAAGAAGTCAGATCATTGTAAATTAAAGAAAAATATTACACTTTTTCTCAAATATGGATTTTATTTAAGATGCTGGTATATTAAAAAAAGAGTCATATCGCGATGCATACAAGAGATTGTACGTTCGACATACGCGAGAGCTTAATTTTTTGCGAAATCTGCTGGAAACTGATTCTCACTGTGATGTTCCTGTTCGTATATCTTTTCCAAACTCAACACACAGACCACAAAACCCTGATCCTGATATTCCTGAAGGTCCATTTCAACCGCTGGCTCGTAACCCATACATGCCATCCTCAAATCCCTTCCCATTTCCTGGTCCAGGAAATCCTCTTGATCCCTTCCATGGTCGAGAATTGTTACCGAGCCGTCCTGTTAGACCTAGCGGTATTCCTAGAGTGTTTCCACGCGGTCCTCGTTCTCCAGATCAGGGAAATATGTATCATGATTACATATAGCTTGCATGAAGACTTAGAGATGTTCCAATGATCCGATGAACGGGTGTATCTACATTTATTTCGCTCCAGTGCATCACGTTTACGTGCTCGTTTGTATACTAGTTTGGCTAATATTACAATGAACTGTATAAATCTTTTATCTCATGAAATTTGTATATTAGCTAACCTTTTATAATCAATTTCATATTCATCATCATTATGATCGACGCTTGTTCATGACATTCCGCGACGTTTAAATGATGGATAGATTGGAGTTACTGCAAGAAGTAGTATTTGAAAAGATTTTCTTATTTACGAATTTAGTTTCCAATGTGGCATGAGAGTGCTATCAATTACCTAAATGTGGTGTGGTATTATTAACTGATATAAAAGAATATGTGATTGACTAGATTAAATAAAGGGATATTAAGGTGAAAAAACAGCAAAACAGTTATAGATGTGTCGTGTGTGATCAGTGAAGAATCGTTAATGACGAATCTGGTCGGAATATTTTTGTTTTGCGTAATTTTATGAGCCACTTTCAAGGCTATAGGGGTGTTAATAGAAGTTTTCAACAACTGAATAGGAGCAGGCAAGAATATCTTTTTGAATAAGATAAGTGAAGTTGTGGTAAAATGGGAAAACGAGTTTAATCACAGCTACAAAATACTGTTACAGAAATGGCGGTGAGCAATGGGTAATAATGATTCATTGAAATTAACTGATATAGCTTTTACTTGATTTTCCTTTGAATCTGCACCCAATTTCAGGGTGCAGAGCTAATTTCGCTATTTCTAAAATACTTGTAGTCCATTTTGCACCAGTAAAGAAAGCCTCTTCGATGGATATAACTGTGAGCAAAACAGTAACCAATGATATAATGTATGACTTATCGCTAGCACATTTACGCAAAATTTTTAGTAATCTTATCGGATTTCCAGTTGTCTCCATTTTCCCAGCAATTTTTCTATCTTCTCATTGCTATTAACATGAAAACACTTCTAAAATTTGGTCGATGATTCGTTTAAGCCTTGTACAATAAATCGGTAAAGCCTTCGCGTCATGTGCATTTTATTGCCAATTAATTTATATCAAAATAGTTTGAATACAAACAATATGCCATCGTCTGATAGCTATATGCACAATAAAAGTTGAACTAAATTCTATTAATTAAAATTCTCATTAATCATCATCCCAAGCCTGACTTTCATTGTCAAGTTCAACTCTTAATTGATGAAGCTTTATGAATCTTTCATCTCTAGAAATATTATCCAACAATTACTCATTCACCATGATCATTATCTGGTTACTAACATTCTAGTGACATTTTTCCCTATAAAAAGCCCAGAAAATTATTGTTAATTGGATAACTATGTTTAACAATAAAATAAGGCATTAAGATAGCGATCATTTTGATCATTGTTTACATCATTACTGATGTTCAAAGTTATTTTCCACATTTTTCAACAACTTCAATAATTCGAAGCTCTCTTGCCATTTGTTGATAGTTGAATGTTTACATTTTTATATTTGCAATAGCTAAAAATTCTCAATGGGAAGAATTTCCTACTTTCCATTGTTACAGTTTATGCAAAAAAAAAAAAAGACTCATATGTGAAAAGAACAGGAACTAGAAGCTATAGTAATTACCATGGAAACTAAGTCTATAATGGTTCCAGAATTCCTCACCGATTGAAGTGAGATTGGTAGATTGAATGGAGAAGTATACATGCAGAATTGATTTTAAAATATTATCATTTTAACTTCACTATTCATTTAATCCGAGGAATTTTGCTTCACTTGCAAAAATGTGATAAAAAAATGGAAAATTGTACATTAAAATTTTTATTAATCCTTATTATCCGTGGATTTTTTCTTCTTTACTATCAGCGCCACTTGCTACTCTTCCGTTGATCATCCAATAAACACTATTTTGTAAAGTAAATTTATACTAAATAATGATCAAAAGCATTAAATCTTCTACTCGTAGTTTTTGTGTAATTACTAAAGGAAAAGCTATCAAGGGAAATAAGAAATTATTCGTAATCATTACCTAACATATCTTAGGCTCTCTCTTTTATGATGATCCAATGTTAGTCATAAGCAGAATTTCATTAAATTAACAAATTAATCAAGGTAAACACAAAAATGATATATCATCATTTTAACTCTCTTATCGATGATTCACTCAATCTCATTGAATACAAAAAAGCACTCACCAAAATCATCCTCTTCTTGTTCGTATGTTGAAGAAACAATATTAATGCATTGGAATGTATTACAAAGTGCAATGAAATGTGAATGACAATCAAATAGTTGAAATTTTTTTTTTATTTATAACTTTTAACATACATATGTAATTCCCTTATCATCGTAATAGATAATACTTTTCAAAAAAAATTTTTTTTTTTGAAAACATTTCTAACACTTTCGAAGACATACATTGAAAACTTCGTATTTAGGAAATATTATTTAATGAAATGTCATAGAGATAGAAAGAATTTTAAGCAGATTTTAAGAAAGAGTTAGATAGTAGTAGTAGTGGTAGTAGTAGTATTGGTAGTAAAAGATGAAAGAACTGGTTTTGAAATTCTTTAATCTTTTCAAATTTTATTTAAATATTCGTTAATTCCCTCACTCAAAAACTTTAGAATTTTTATTGTTATTGTCATTCTTATTGTTTTGTTTTGCATTAAGCTATTGTAGTAGTATTTTCGTAAGACGAAATTTAAATGAGAAATTTCCCGAACATGGAAATGTCACATGGATATCTGCGCATGTAAATAGATGTCATTTATAGCAGTCTAAGGTACCTTTACCTATCTTGTCTATGCAACTGTAACCAATATTGGAAGCAATCAAAATATATATTTAAAAGAACTAATGGAGAAGTGAATTGATCATAAATGATGATAATCAAAAAAAAATAAATAATATCAATTTCATTATTTGAGTAAACCATAAATCAATCTTCTTTTCTACCAAAAATTGATGAAATAAAGGCGTGTATCAAAGATGAATTTCTTTAAATGAAATTTCAGAAAATTCGCTAAACAATTTCGAAATCAAATATTTTCAAAATTGGCGCATTCAACAATTCATTCAGTTTTTTTCTCTTTTTCTTCGTTATCTTTTTGCTCTTCGTTAGATGTTGTGCAAAATTGTCCTTCATTGTACTTCAAATGTAATTCTATGGTACAGTACCGCACTTTGATGCTTACACTGATCTATCATCAAACAAGTCTACTCCACTTCCTTTTTCCTCTCCTAGACTTTTACTTCAAGCATCGTGTTTACCTCTGAAACTGTATCGATCCACTTGATGTCATAATTATGCATTTCCAAATTTTATACGACTATACGATTTTTTTTCTTTCGTTTTCCTTTATTAGAAACGTGTCCGATAGTAGCAAACATGATGATAAATATGGCCACATAATTTCAGCGATATTGATGACAAGGGAAGTAAGAGTTTCGTGAAGACAAAAAAAAATTGTCAAATCCTATATAAAAATTTTCGTAATAAACTGATCTTTTTGTGTTGAAACAATTTGCATGTGGAATTACAATCTGAGGAAAGTTGAAGAACTGACAAAAAAATTGAGATTTGATCATTTATTACGTCACGAGTCCTGTGAAATGAACCGAAGGTTTCATATGATAAACTGGTGCAATATTCAATAACTCATGATAGTGACGAATTTAACATAGTTTCAATGTTAGCTGAGAAAATGAAATTCAATTTTTTGAATATATGTGAAATTTTCTTCATCAATTTGGATGAAACAATGGAAAATTTTCATAAACAAATTTGCAAAGGCTTTTTAAAGTTCTTTTATCAATAAATTTCTTTCATTCCGGTAATCAGCGTTACATTTTATTGTTCGAGGTATAAAACTTCACATACCACATTGGTCAACGTATTCTGTTATCAGTTTATTTTCAGTAATTTTTTTTTTTTTTTCTTGTTAGAAATATGACTAATATTTAGTAATTAATTTCAACTGCTGTTGGATCATTATTATTCTTAAGGAAATGTTGCCCAAATTTCTTGTGGGATGTTTCGTATAAGAAATTACTAAAACTTTGTCGATAATCAGTGAAAAGATATTTATTCATTTATTAGTTTACTTAAGGATCATATGATTAAAGATATTATAATCATACTGTATCACTTAAGTAAAATAAGTTAACTCTAGCACTATGAAACCATATTGGATAGAAGAAGAAGTTCATATTGATTTCCGTTCCATTCCTTCTTTTCATGAAATTTTTATTATTGATCTTTAATCGACTGAAATAGTGAACAAATTTTCCCTAATTAATTTCCTCATTCAATAGGAATGAATGCGTCGAAATATCGGCTCAATGACAAATATTAATTTAACGATAGCAATTGTTGACTGTTTCCAATTGTTGATTGTAAAACTTTTCTTTTATTGATAATTTTAATGAATAAATGCTTCGATAGTTAGAGTGGAAATTGCTGAGAAGGATATCTTAGAGGATGTAGTATACTATAGGATCCGATATTAGAGAGCATGAAGAGTGTTAATTTGATAAAGTAATAAATGCAAACTTATCAACTCATATGCACAGTTATTACTTCTTCTGTAGTAATTTGATGAAACAATAGATTTTCAGGCAGAATT
The DNA here is from genome assembly GCA_013365325.1 of Dipetalonema caudispina. Taxonomy (NCBI): domain Eukaryota; kingdom Metazoa; phylum Nematoda; class Chromadorea; order Rhabditida; family Onchocercidae; genus Dipetalonema; species Dipetalonema caudispina. The sequence goes on along the minus strand of JABVXV010000071.1, from coordinate 165,669 downwards.
ACTTACTTTTCTTTTTTTTTTTGTACTTCTGTTTTTGTTATGGAAAAATTATCTCTTGTAACTTCCGATCTGGCAAATTTCGAAATACATCAATCAGAAATAAGGCCGATAAGACTGGTGAGAAATTATCAGTCTGAATGGCAAAGTTGTAGATTCTAAAATCTCTTAGTGGATCAGTTATCAACGAAAAACTTGATTTAATGATTATTTTCATTTAGAGTATAGCATAGATGATGATCATGAGTGCCATACAAGTAAGAGATCTCAGGAAGTCGAGAACTCAATTGTTCCTCTTCAACGGGAATTCTCGCACTAATCTTAGATATTAATAAAAATTCAAGCTTTTTGAACTACAACTATGTAACTTTAAGATGCTCCAATCATTTTCATTCAGTGATAAGATCACATTATCGGGATAAAAAAAAAAAAAAAAACTCTGCAAATCCTAAAACAGACCATTCACATTTCTCTTCGGAAACTTTTGCCATTAAAATATCATTGCAAAATTCAGTATGATAGATGGATAGGAAAATAAGATGATAAATGAATGAATGGTTCGACAAATAGAGATAGATAAATAGGGCTATGAATAGGCATATACAGGTAAAGAGAGAGAGAGAGAGGGAGAGAGAGAGAGAGATAAAGGGATAGATGATAAATGCTAATGGGTAATCAATCTTCTAGTTACTTAAGATAGCCAGTGGGTGTAATGTAATAGGAAGTGATTGATAGGATAAGACGGGATGTACTTAGAAGATATCCTGAATAATTAGCAGTAGCATATTGTTGTTATGTGTTCATCCGGTTTAGCTGTAGCAGATCTGCTGATATTTCATTGTATCATCATTGATGGTAAAACTCATAAGATCATTTGATTTTCATCCCAATGAAATTTACTGTCAAACTTTAGCAATTTCTGGATGAAATCTTTTCATTGGCTAATCAGATTTACTCGCTCAAAGGTTGTTTACATCATATTCATACTATAACTAAATATCCGATAGGTAAAGTTTATTAGAGAAAAAGGATTGAAAAAGTATTACAAAATTAAATGTGTAATGAGATCGCTCGCAATCTATTTGATCAAACAGAAATGAAAAAGAAAAAGAAAATTGGATAAAATATAAATTCATTTTGCTGTAGTACTCTCTACATGATTTCGCTGTCCTTAATTCCACCACTGTTTGATCAGAGGATATCGAATACGGATGGATGTTATTGTTATTAACATGTTGAATGGTGCCGTAATTTCTGTGATATGGTTCATTCAACAAAAATGAATTGATTTTTAACCCTTCAAGCCATTTTAAAGCAAGAGAAAAATGTATTTGATATTTGCAGAGTAGAAAGTCTCAGTCGATATATGAGAGAAAGAGAAGAATGGAGAGTTTTTTTTTTTTTCTTTTTTCTTTTTCTTTTTTTTTTTTTTTGCTAATTTCCAAAAATCCAGTTACAATTGACTGCAGTTGCTGTATTGCTACATGTAATTAATGCGCTCAGGACACGAAAAATTAATTGTTTGCAGTGAGAGTAGTCATGTTGGTAGTATTTTATTTACTAAAGTATAATTCTTTCATTTATTCGTTTCGTAGAATTTTCATTGTTTTCTAGAAGTATATCATTGATAACTTATCAATGATACAAATAATGATTAATCGCTATTTCCTTAGTATATCACAAACTGGTTCATTCATGTTATTACTAATCTCCTTACGTTTTGTTTGGTGACCTATTATTCTCCTCTCTCGCATATTGCACCATCTATTCCATAGATATCAAGAAAAAGCATAGCTGAAGCTTTTCTGGTCATTAGTAATCATAGTGCTGCCCAATGAGAATATATACGACAGACAAATCTATCACTCACACAGAACTGCAAACACTATACGATAGCATCATATCTTTCATATTAGAGGAAGGTAAGGCTCACTTAAAATAGCCTCAAAACATCTTATACACACGTAACACATATACACACATACACACACACACACCCACACACACACACACACACACACACACACACACATACACACACATACATACACATACACATATACATACATACACACATATACCTACATGCACAGTGGAGAAAATAAACAGGTTCGCGCTGACAGACAGATGTACGAAGAAGTGGTCAGATAATTGAAATTTATCAAGTAATAGATGTTATCAGTTACTAAAGGTAATATTGGTATTCGGTATCTGTTGCTATTTAATTAACTGATAATAATAACAATGGTTTTCTATCTCATTTACTTTTGGGATAATTCGATTATCAGAAAGAACAATCAGTACAGAAGAGTTCATGGCATGACCTTGCTTGCATACGGTCGTATCATCAGCAGAAGATATTTCATGTTGAAATATTAAGTTTATGTAATGCTGACTATTATTTTTACTTATTACTTATTTTTCAATAATTCTTTCTATACTTCCTTAGCAGAAAAGGTGCCAAGAATAACCTTGGCCACCGCAAAACGAAAAAGAGCCAAGTTAATGACAACCGATAAGTTAGTGGTACTCGGGAACCGGATTTAAAGAATGAAGATGCTCTTCCGCTTCTTTTTTTGTTTTTGATTTTGGATCATTCCTTCATGATGTTTAAGAAATTTAATAAAAAGCATCAAGTGTGCTTATGAGATGAAATGGCCGAATTCATCATATCCGAAGTTCCGTTGGAATCTGAAGTAATTAAACTGTTCGTATCGCTTAAAATATGCCAAATGCTGAAGGTATAGAATGCTTAAGATTTTTGAAATACTTAAATCATCCGTAATAGTTGAGGTATTTGAAGTGCTTAGATTACTCTGAATATTTAAGGAGCCAAGGGATTTTAGGTACATGAAACACTTAGGATATCCAGAGGAGTTACAATAACCGAATGAGAGAACAAAAAGAAGGTTTATAGTGTATGATCGTTCTTTGTTTTTCTACAAACTGTTGTGATTTTGAAATGTATTGCGAAAGAGTGAAACAAAAGTTTATCGTAAGAGGTATCGGAGAGTTTTTAACATTGCAGAAAACAGATACCGATCTTTCTTTATCTTTATTTCTTATTCTGCTAACCACGTGCCTACTATATTTCTATGTTGAACATGGCTATTTTTCCACGAATCATAGAATGTTCATTTCTGATTTCCTTTTATAAGACGTGCTATAGTGAGTAACAGGATAATCTATCCGATGATGTGAGAAACAGTGCATTGGCCTTTGATTTTTTTAAAATTTTCCTTAATTTTGAATATGTTTGTCTTTATTGAATTTTGATTCATCTTTATCACGTTACGGTGTGCAATTCAGTGCCTCAGAATTTTTCTTTCTGTACAAGACGATTTAAACATTCAGCGGAAAAGCTGACAAGAAAATGACGAAACTCATTTTAATACATCACGTAGAAATACTGACAAAAGTAGAAAGAATTATTTTTAAATTATTTACAAATAGCATTAATGACAGTTTTTTTCCGATAGGTTTTTTTTGTGTGGAATTTGTTGTAACTTTTTATTCTTTTATGACATTATGCGTAAACGTTGAAGCAAAATTACAAAAATTGATCCGAAAAACTTTGTCTAGACGAGATATCTCTTTTTTATAGGTGATTGAACCTTCACTGAAATAAAAGTGCAAACAAATGAGAAATGGACATTTGCTTTGCCGGTGTGGTACGAATTCCTTGATGTGTGATGAATCACCGTCAACATCACCGGTTGCGAAATTGGATACGGAAGTGATCGTCGTTGGTAATTATTTATTTGTTGGAATTTGTTTTTCGTTATTTTTTTTTTTACTCTTTTTCTTTGATAGCCATACATTTGTTCTAGATAATTTCACCGCAGAATAATCTTAAGAGTCCAGAGAGCCCAAAAGTGACCCACGTTAACTTCCTGTTAGAGGCTGTTTGATTGAATGTATCATGTGGTTCCATTAAAGTTGATCGTCCGAAACTTTGATGAAAAATCCTGAAAAGAAGAACCGTATTGAAATTTCAATAAAATTAATGACTAGCCGACAGCTTAAATGGTGGGTGAGAATCTTTGAGTCGATGAGATAGTCGTATGTAAGCAGATTGACTTTAGAAAAGCAAAAAAAATACTACAATTAATGTCACAGTTATTCGGTTGATTAAAGTGAAATACATATGCAAATAAACGAATAATTCAAAATCTTCAGGAAATGGACCAGCAGGCTTATCGTTATCAGCATTTCTTTCGGGCTGGTTACCTTTTTACTCTCCGGTTGATGGCCCTCATCCTAATGGTCTGATCCATGAGAAACTCATTGAACATGGCGAGGAATCATTAATCGACCAGGTTATTTTTGTGAAATACCTTTAAAATAAAAGTTATAAATATTCAAATTATAATTCACTTAAATATTGTTTAGTATACGAGTGGGCAAAAAATTTCTTTTGATCAAAACATCTAAATATTAGTTAACTTTAGGACTTATCTTGGCTTGATAATAGCATCAATATGATGAATAATGGAGCAAGACCCCTTTCACTGTTGTATGACACCTTGGTGCGTCCTAATGCTGACACCGGAACTCTTGGCAGATCGAAACTTTGTTGGATATACGATCGTAGCCGTGCTATTCCACATTTAGTAGTCGCACAAACACCGATTGGTGGATCTTGGAATAATTACGACGACGACGTGAATATTTTCTTTCAAGTACAATTGTATGTTTGGGAAATTTTACCAAGAAAGCAGTTTTATTTTGAATAACATGCATTTCAGATGGTATCGGTCAGTATAAGCAGTTTTCTAGATCTTCCAGCTTTTCTTGTTGCTGACTGGTGTGGTGGAAATAAGTTTGATAGTCGTCTTCCAGCACCACTTTATCGAAAATATCTATCCGATTATGCGATAAGAGTGTATAAAAACAAAAATATTATTTGTGGTTTGAAAGTGACGCACATAGAGGTGATAGTTTAAAGTTAACATTCAATAAGAGCGTGATATTTGTTTATATAATATACTGTAGATATTTTGGTCACTCAGTCCGGCGTGTTGCCGTGCGTTAGCAGTGATTGTTGGAAGAGATCCACGAAGTCAGTGATTAGGCCGCTTCACCTACCTCACTTGCTAGCGTGATTCCTAATGACTAATTTGCAATTTGGAAAAAAAAAGCTGACTAGACGCTTAATTTTTTTTAGAAATGTTCAAGTAGCTGCATGGAGGGATTTTGGGAAGTTCGTGGCACAAGAAATGGTGAACCTGTGCTGTTGAGATGTAAGAAGGTTGTATTAGCATGTGGCAAAAATCAGGATCGATTGCTTGGTGTAAGTTTTGCTTTTCTGATAAAAATAATTATGTCCATGAAATATGAAAAAGGTGGGAAAACAACAGAGATTGAAAAGTGCAAGGAATAAAATGGTTCAGGAGATGACTTCTGTTTTTATACTTGGAAGGAAAAGGACAAGGAAAATTGCGCACGATTTAAAAGACGTTGCGTAGATGAGTTATTCATTGTAATTGAAGCAGAAAAAAAATCTTAAAAATCCGAAGCTTTCATTTTCAGGTGAAAGGAGAATTGGAAGAGGATCGCATTGTTTACAATCTTCGCGATTTGAAACGACTGCTTAATTCACCAACTACAGCCAAGTTTTCAAAGGGGAAAGTTGTTGTAGTTGGAGATGGAGTTAGCGCTGCGGATTCAATATTACATTGTCTCACTTCATGTATTCCTGTGCTTCATGTAATTCGTCGTTCCGACAAGCAACTGCGATGTAAACTTTGAAACTTTTGAAATAAGAAAGTGGATTTTTAAAACTCGATATTGCAAAAGTAGTGGGCGAATGGAATTTGATTTTTTGCTGCTAGAACAAATGTCCGTGGATTATTCTGCCCTTTAGATTATGCTTAAGAAATCATACTTGAATTAATCTTTGAGAATTGCCACGTGGTTTCATCCGTAGCAGTGCTAAATATTATTTGAAAAACTTTCCTAAAACAACTCTTTTACTAGAATTATCAGACCATGTTTTAGTTATACAGTTATCACGGCTTAGTCCATCTCTCTATCCAGAGTATTCAAGAGTTTTCAAATTAATGACGGGAAATTGTGAAGATTATTACTATACCAAAGTTACATGTGCTACCGTCGAATCGTTGAATAGAGGCACAGTTCGCATCAAAAGTCTTCAAGGAATTTTTACGGTAAGCTTTTTGGTGTGTCACTTCTGCGCACGAATTGTTGTATCCCGTACTTTGGATATAAAAAAAAGAATGATACCATGAAACATGCATCATGGAATATTGAAATATGAAATGAAACTTTGCATACTGAAAAAGATGATTTAACTCGAAACAGCACTCTACATGCTTGACGGATATCTGTGTCATCGATGATATCAAGAAAATTATTATTGCTTCTTTCCCAACAGATTCTTAGCGAAATTTTATGCTTTTCAGGAACATTTTCGAGTTTTATGCGTGTGTGCTGGTAAACAGTCAGATCTGAGCATGTTAACGGACAAGTATACATTTCAAGACTATTACTGCAGCGAAGACCCATCACTCTTTCGTATCGGTTCACTTGCGGGCGATCATTTTGTGCGATACCTTGTTGGTAAGATATAAATGCCAAAGTAAATCAAAGTATAAAATTTCGTTTTAGTTTTATCATAATAATTACCAAATGACTGTAGGATTTTTTCTACCATTTTTGAAATAATAATCCAATTTGTGAAAAAAAAAAACTGTTGCAGGAGGCGCGATGGATGTTGCTCGATATCTGATGTAATTTTGATCATGATTCACTTCATTTAATCAAGTATTGAGTAGTTGGCACTAGCGATTAGCAAAATGCTTGAAATTAAAATGGCTCAGTTTGCTTTTTTTAATCAAAAATCAAAATCATCGATAAGAGAATATTAATTCTAATTAAAAAAGTGAAAAATGAAGGAGGATAGATAAGTGGAAATATGGTCATTTTCCAGGTGCAGGATCAAAGTGAAATAGTGTTGCCAACATTCTTTCGAATGAAAGGAATTTCGCTGTGATAAATCCAAAATTTTCTACTCTTAAGTAGCACTTGTTGTAACAACTCATAATATACGCAATTTACAGAAAAAAAAAGTTGTACAGACACTTTATTATATTTTAGAAGTAAGAGAGGTGTATATTTTATTTAGTCAAGTCTGTAAGTTCAAGTGTAGTATGAACGACGAACATTTTGTCATTATTTGTTCGTCGTTCTTATTTTACTGAACGACAAAACTAATACGAAAGTGCTAGTTTTTCAATTTGTTCGGTTTTCTGGTGAATGTCATTTTAAATATTTTAGCTTTTATGTAATCACTTATGTGTGAAAGTATGTAATAATGAAGGACGCGAGTCATTTTGGAGATTTTTTCCATTAACATTGTTTTATGTTATTCGAAATCATCTAAATGAAAGTGTTAGTTGATAACGTAATATTTATAGATAACGAGGCTAGTTTTCGGACGAAACTCATATATGTTTCTTTCTGTTTCCTCTTTACTTGCTTGCAGCCGGGTCTGAACATAACGTTTTAAGAGTTAGTCATGTAATTCATAATCTTAGTTCTTAAACTAAATACATCTTACTTTACAATGTTATAAGTTACAAATTGTTAAACCCCGAAAATTCTAAAATTTAGTAAGATGCAACTTTAAAGACCAGATGCCACTGACTTCAGTATTATAACCTTCGCTCTCATTATGTCTGTTGCTAATTCATTTTAACACATATTATCTGCTTATCTGTGGTAACACGATTTAAGCATATGCGGTATTTTTCTTTTTTTTTTTTGTGACAAAGAGACTACGATAATTTGTCATTTAGTCTTCTTTCTTAGGGAGATTTGAAATTTTAAGGCGCGAAACTTTTCGGCAAATGTTGTTTGTCATTTGTTCTTGTTTATCTACTAAGAACTGACATTTCGTTCAAAATTATCATGCATAGATACACAAGGAAATATTGTATTACAGCGTTATACGACCAATAAAATCCTTTGTGATATGATTTGTTTCAAAGTTGCTTACACTGCGTGTAAAAGCATTCGAAGTAATAAAATTATCCAAAAGTTTGGTAAACATACAGAACAGAAGTTGCTCTAGACGAAAATTAATATCACCTTCGTGAGATCCAATAATGCAAGCTGCTTAGTTAATTATTTTGGAACAAATGAGATGACAATGAACTGTGAAGTTTCTCTCACAAATAGTTTAAATCAGTAGATTTCGGAATTGCCGCAGCAACCAATGCTACGCATGTAAACGAAAAGTGGAAGAATTCTATGGTAAGGGTATATCGAATGATCGGACTGAACTGAACACCAATTACACATTACACAGACATTCATCAATCAATACACTAGAAATAATTCATTATTTACCACTCAACTGACGACATCACTGTTGTTTCATTTAATAGAAACTACTTTTAGTGTACATGAGACATTACTTTTATCGAAAAAAAATTAATGAATTTTGAGCAAAATCTCTTGAAAGCTTCGTAATTTCTACAATTCGGATTGAAAACAATGCAGTCATTCACTATAACACGTCTTATAATAGAAAATCAGAAATGAACATTCTATGATTCGTGGAAAAAAGCGGAAGAGCATCTTCATTCTTTAAATCCGGTTCCCGAGTACCACTAACTTATCGGTTGTCATTAACTTGGCTCTTTTTCGTTTTGCGGCGGCCAAGATCATTCTTGGCACCTTTTCTGCTAAGGAAGTATAGAAAGAATTATTGAAAAATAAGTAATAAGTAAAAATAATAGTCAACATTACATAAACTCAATATTTCAACATGAAATATCTTCTGCTGATGATACGACCGTATGCAAACAAGGTCATGCCATGAACTCTTATGTACTGATTGTTCTTTCTGATAATCGAATTATCCCAAAAGTAAATGAGATAGAAAACCATTGTTATTATTATCGGTTAATTAAATAGCAACAGATACCGAATACCAATATTACCTCTAACAACTGATATAATAGATGACATCTATTCAAAAGTTCCAAATTTATCACCCACCTATATCTGCCTATCTTTTTTTCAACTCACCTACACTAAATCATTTATATTTATGAATCATAAAATTTTCAATTTTTGTAGAAAATGAAGGAAAAAGTGAAATAAATTATGCAGAAGGTGTTGTTGTTAACGGTATGAACCATTAGTTACATACACTGATCTGATCAAAACCAGAAGTTTCATCATCGATAGAAGAATGAAAAAGGAGACGAAGAGTGGTGAATGTTGTCTGCCAGGATTGTTGGAAGGAGTTGGGACAATTTGAGGACAGACGAACAAACTTTTTGCTGTTATTCCACGTTGTTATTGTTGATGATAGCGGTGGTGGTAGTGATATTGACATCGTCATTTCTATGCTATTCATACCCTAAGCGTCTAAATAACACCAATAGATCCAATATTTTCTTCTGTACAAAATCATACAATTCAAATTCTTGTTTGAATTTTTTTTTTTTTTGTTTAAGATGTAGTATTAATTATTTCCGTTTCAATAGATAATATCAAATATTTTGCATATAATTCTGTCTTCATTTTCTTCCAAAAAAAAAAAAAGAAACAAGTTCAACAAATTAAAAATTAATTGAACCAATCGATTTCGTGAAGAGTACTGATTTGTGGTTATTTAATAGAAAAGAAAGGGAAAGTACATCAAATATAATATAACTTCTCCAATTTTTTTTTTTTTTTGTCTTTATATCGATGACAAATTTCGTTTTTCTACAGAAAAACTGTCCTTCCCAATTACTCCTCTAATCCCTCTTCCTTCACTTTTTATTTCCCTCTACAATATCATCTCTCTCTGTTCTGGCAATCATCTAAGCTAATTTTTGTTACATCGAGCTTACATTCAACAATAATAATATAAGAGAAATATGATTCAACACTCTCTTCCTCTCCCTCTGCTTGTATAATATTCATTTTCACTTTTGTCCCTTAGACAACAATTCAAGTGATAGTTTTATTTTTTCTTTTTTTTTTTTGGAAAATATAAGATTTAAAAAGTTCAAGTAGCAGTAAATTTTTAGTATGATATTGGGTTATGTAAATGAAATTTAAACTTAAATAAATTAATAAAAAACCGATAAATTTCTAAAAAAAAGTATTTATATTACGTTACAGAAAGAATAGCAAAAGATTTTAACTATAACAAAGAATTATAGATGGAATTTAATAAGTCAGAAATTGGAAGAAGCTATTTAGTCAAACAAGTATAATTTTATCATTAGCAAGAGCGGATACTATCATAGGTTTATCGATAAGGTTAGATAGCATTTTTTACGAACAGCTTGATATTTTTACCACAATTCTTTTTACCAAGGTACTTTTTTCAGTTCTATTAGATGTGTAATCCACGAGATAATCTACTGATAGGGTTAAACAAATGGATAGTAATTTTGATATAATCTTCAATGGAACATTCCCGTATAAATCGGAAACAATTTTTGTTTTTGGTTTTATCAACAACAAAAAAAAAAAAAAAAAAAAAAAAGCGCTTTCAATAAATTGTTGCAACTTTTAGCACTTATCTAATTTAAAAAATTTCTGATACTATTTGAAACAATCAGCGTGCATTGCTTACAAAAAGATGTCAAATTAAAAAAACTCTTCTTTCTAATAGAAATGATGCAGTTGCTACTCCAACGACATGCGATTTGTGTAACGATATTTGTGTGTCCCATTCTAATAACACGATGCGAGAACAGAGATGAGTATAAAGAGGTATCCAATAGGCGACTTACCGATCAGATTGCCGAGAAAGCCAGGCAAACTGTCGTTGATATCGGTGAAGTGATGAAATCTCAACAATCTGTCTTGGAATGTGATGGCAAAAAGTTTGTTCATTTCTCTTTTTCCTTCCTCGCTTTTTTTTTTTTTATTCAACTTTAGAGTTTTATATATTTGAAAAGGAACTACAAATGGTAGATTCGTAACTTAGATTTAATATTGATATTATTTCTTAAATGACTGGTGTCGGTTGGAAAGGTACTCTCAAATTTAAAGATGAGAAGTATTTACTCAAGAATCATAGACGCATTTGCCTAAATTAAAAGATTAGAAGGAAAAAATTTACATTAGTGAACAACATTAGTAATTATAATTAACAAAGACTTTATCTGAAAAATTTTGATTTTAAACTAAATTTCTCATCATTTCCTTGTTAAATCATTCCCTAGTTTTAACTAATTATAAGATTTGTTTAATTTATAGATGTCCAAACAACAATATTTTCGTATTTTATCAATGCTGTGAAAATGTTCCAAAAGAATGTTGCTGGCATATTCGATATTGGCTTACGTAAGTATTCGGATTTCTGGATTATGAATACCTAAAAGTTTGAGATTTCTTTCAATTCTGGACTACAATAATTTCTTTTGCATTATATAAAGAACTCATTTTCAGCATTGTATTAATATTGATACTACTCAAAATGCTTTGGTCTGGTTTGGTATGGTGCATACGGAGATCGTGTCACGATTGAAAAAGTGAAAAAATAATTTTATTATCTTTGCTTATCAATATCTGATAATTGAAATAAGCAAATGAACGATCCTATCGCTTACGAAAACTATAACTTAATCATTCACTTAAAATACATCATCATGTCATGCCTATATTAACTTTTTAATTGATGTAAAATTTTCATTGAATGAACAACTTTTGAATTTGATTGACAACTTTCACTAACTTTGGCTTCAATGTGCTAACCACTTTCTCCGAAATGATATTTTTGAAGATTCAATTAATTTTGCGATGACATTTATGATTTTATTGAAAATATTTCCGGAAGAAATGTTATTCGAATAGAAATGAAGTTCATAGAAAGCCAAATTATGATTTAAAAACAACCAACCATGTTTGTTTTCATTCTACATCTCAAATTTTTTGCACTACCTGTTGATATTAAACAACAACTGCTGATCGAAACTACCTCGACAACTTTTTTTTTCGATCAGTAGCACAATGGTATCATGCCAAACTCTCTTATAATGCAAACCTTTTTTTTTACTGTTGTGATCAGAATTTGAATAGCTATTGCATTTTTGCACAATATTTTGACTGAAATATGACGGTACAATAATTGATTGATTAATGAATATCTGTCATTTTTTATGCAGGACAAAAATCTATGGACAATTTGGGTTGTATCGAAAATTCTGAATGCCATATTTGAGATATTTGGTATGTATGCATTCATATCGAAAAATTCAACAAAAATGAATTTATTTATTCAACAAATTTGTACTCTAAAATGATCGTAGTTACACTTTGTACAAAATTAGACACAGTAAATAGAACATTTAACCACTTCAAATTACAAATAGTAATATCGAAATACGTAAGGAGTAGTATTTATAAGCAATCAATGGTATATTTATGCTCAAAATGAAAAGTTTCCAGGAATTTGTCAGGTTAGTTTGTTTATGCATCTATTACCCATTTGTAGCTTAAAGCAATAAGGGTCTTATTGCTATTGGTTGAATGCAATATTTGAAATATTATTATTCTAAGAGAAATAGATCCTCTCTGTTTATATATATGATAACTTATGATGTTTTAAAGAAAAAAAATTGGGGAAAAATTTTTGGGCATAAATGAAAATTTAAGAAATTTGTACATAATTTCATTTTTTTTTTTCTGATGATAATTGGAAACGTTATGTTTACGTTCTTAATTGCGATAAATTTGAAAGAAGAACCGGATACACAAAGAATGCAAGGGGAGATGTAATCGACCGTCGCTATCCAGTGATACTTTTCATCTTCAACCAGAATTTATTGATGTATACCAAATGTTGCATCAACAAATTTTACTAATTTCACAGTGCTTTTATCATCAGCAAATCATGCTAATTTGCTATTTCTATTTCTTGTCCGTCATTTTTATGACAACAACTACAGCACGACAAATTCATATTGTCGTACGTGATAACGTAACTCAAGCTTGTCCTGGCCGTAAGTTAGCTTTCTTTGATATTATCAAAGTAGCTAAATTTTTGCTGCGTTATCATCAACGTAACTGAAGAAATCTTCGATACGTACCACACGTCCTTTTTTCAATCGGTTAATCTCTTCGAACTGACTCCTCAATTTCGTTTAACTTTCTCACAGCTCCTAGAAATCTTTATTAAAAAAATGAAATGAACTAAATGGAATCGTTTGACAACAACTGATGATAAGACTAATCAGCATTTCAGATGTCATAATGCTGAAGAGATGCCTAAAATAGATGATCATAATTGTCAAAAATAAATTTAAATTTGACGGAATTGATATCTTTCCAGAGCATTTTGAATTAATTGATCGGAAAACAATAAATGTGCAATTCGAATTGATGCCGTCGGTTGATGATGCTGATCAATTATTAATTACAGAACAAAATGGAAATACAAGAACAATTACATTTCCGGGGTATATTTTTCATTATGATTGTATCCTGTATTTGTTGAAATAGCTCAGGAACATACAAATTATTATGAAAAATTTGCAGATGTTTCCGTGCACGGTTGAATTTTCAACTAAAGAAACTAATCAACAATCCATATATTGAATCATTCATACATCTTGGAACAAACATACCATGCAGGGTGGAAGAGGATGAAGTCATCAGTAATATTAAACACATTTGCACTAATATTACGCAGGATGATTGGTGTCCACAAAGTGCTAATCAAAAATTGAGATCGATGCTTGATGGGAAAAGTACATGGTATCATATTTATACCTAAATTGCATATTCTTCACTGAAATTTTAAATTCCTAATCTAAACCAATTTTTTTTTATACTCAGTATATATTCTTAAAACTATTCCTGTTTGCAGCAGATTTTGTAATTTATGCCAGCCGCTGAAATCATTTGACAGAGATATGGAAAGTTACATTCAAAGCGAAGGACTTGATCAGTGTAATTCTACGTCGCTTTACAAAACTTTCATTCTTAAGGTACCATTTTACACATCATTATTTCTGCAAAAAAATTAGTTATATGATCTGGTGGTATCAGCTGTATTGTCACGGAAGCATAGCACAATTCAGATATTTCACAGATTTGCACACCATCATCAGAACAATTACGAGAAAAAAACCTTCATTATAATGGACAGTTGGAAGAATATTGGAATTATCTAAAACAGGTTACATTTAATCCAAAATAATTATTAATTTGTTGCGTGTAGAATCTGAACTAAAAATAAATTGGAAATCAAGATCAATCTCATAGCAAGTTACAAACCATAAAGTTCAATATTTTTTGGAAGCGTTATACTCACTCTTCACATCGCTTTTCATTTAGATATTTGTAGTCCTGAATCATCTTTAGAAATGGGGATTTAGAATGAATTACCATATTACAACTTATCTTGTAAAATTACAGATTCAATCGAATTCTGTTTAGGGTGTTTTTACAGCAGTAATTCATATCATGGATCGTCCACAGTTAGCAGCAACCAACCTACGACAGTGTCAACGTTTATGTAGGACTTACGAAAACTATCCAACTATTTCCGAATCATACCGCGCAACGCTACGACAAACTATCGACGAACTTTGTGTTCCAGTTGATTCATATGTTGCTTGCATCTATCACACCATTAAATTCGATGTTATCGATGGTTAATTATTTCTTACCTTAATAGCGCATTTCCATCAGCCTAGCCTTTCATGCCGTTTGTATTAATTTTCTACATCTAAGACAACGTTTGCAATTATGTCATCAGCATACGTATTTTATCGTACTAAGTCACATACCAACTTGTTCTGCATATTCCAGACAATAGACGCTCATTCTTGAATATGGATGACGTGCGAGTAGTTTGTTTGTTTGAAATTAACACAACAAAGTCTATCAAACATAAATTTACTTCACTTGAAATGCACAATACTAATTACATTAAAACACAAGCCGGAGGTATGACAAATATTTTTGATAGCTAAAGGGACACTAAGTTAATAATCGATCACTTATAGTTCTGTTTCACTTAATTCCAAATCGACAATTATTGAAAAGTATTCTGCCTTATATCATATAGAAACATTTTCTTGAATTTCACCTTTTCTATAGAAAATTTCAAGAAGCTCATTGAATGGTTTTAGTACTTGAAGTGACAGATATAAATACCAAGATTTAAATAGTGAACATATCTAATGATAAAACGAGAGCTATATGATTATAAGAAATTCTAACATTCTAAAATTCATCAGAAGAACCAAGATATTCACAAACATCATCAAAACAGAGAGTAACAATTTCATCAGTAGTTATCAATCTAGCAATAACCATATGTTTTTTTTTATCCCTTGCTTCCAGTACTGCAATATTTCCATGAAGTGGACCATTTACAATCATCAACATTGCGCCCCTCGATTTTGGTATGACTGTTTCCAGCCAATGTTCACTAATTTCTAAAAACGTACTAGCATCAAAATTTAGTAAAAATAAAAAGATGTTAAGTGGAGTCGAAAGATCCTATATTTAAGAGCACTGCAAAGTAATAACTTACGGAAATATTTATTTCCAAAAGAATCTTCCACAGTGCAATTTTCACGATCAGCTGCATCCAGAATCCGAACTTTCTCATTATAAAGCTTTCCATTCTGAAAGTACATGAACCTTTAAAATTTTAATACCTTTATGAAAGCGCTATCAAAACAATAAATAACAGTTATAAAAGTGTAGAGACGTGTAATACTGCTTATGAGCAAGTAAATTAGATTACACTGGATCTCGGTAAATTCTTAACTCAGATGGTAACTCAGTCAATATGAAATAAAGAAAAGCAGTGATTTCAGAAACATTTCACAAGTTTTCCCTTACGAAGAAATACAGTAACCTTAAATTTCTTATCGATGAATCGGACTTTCAGTTCTGGTCGTGCCCACATATCTTTTCTATTTGGTTTGACAATTTCTGATTTCTGCTTCTTATAATTCTTTTCCTGATCCTTAGCTTCGATTTCACCATTTGAATATTTGTCGTCATCATGAGAATGCTCTGCTTTAAAGCATATGTTATAATTGCTTTGCAAATTCCGAAAGTAAAACACAAAAATCACACCCATCACGATTCGTTTTAGAAAAGTCCATTAATTAGCACCACTTTCGGTTTAAAGATGACATGTAATAACCTAACAGAGAGATATGTCACTGTGTGCAATAAACGAAGTATTGGGAAAAAGATTTGCGAGCTCTTTCAAATTTGCTTTGCTAGGATGCCGAGGAAGGAAGTTACTGGATTTGACTTCAGACTGCACACAATAACCAAATTCTGCGATACTACAATCTTGAAGATAAAGGTCATAATGAAAATCGTAAGTCAAACGAACACATAAGTCCCGCAATGCCGTCTACGGACTTTTCCAATAAACAAATCGATTTTCTTGACGAGAATACCTGACTTTTCTAGCCATGTAAACAATACAACAATACAAAATTCTATTTACTTGGTTCACGAAAAGATGTAGGACATAAAATGAAAAGTTTAATAAAAATTAAATTTTCCTTTCTTGAATTTCTGACTACATAAAATTCCTGACTACATTTCTTCTGACTACATAAAGACTATATAAAAGCCCAAACCGAAATAACTACCTCTCCTTCTTCGTTCATACTCCTCATCAGTGATCAAAATCACAGCATAGTGACTAACACGAACATTTTTGCCATTTAAATCCAGCCGAACAATAACACTTGCGTTATCTTCATCGAAACTCTGTATTCTCCCATACAAATTCCTAAAACGACTCTCATAAATTATTTGGAAAAAGAAATTAAAAAAAAAATTGAGATATTACAAGATAAACAAAATCGCAACAAAGTCAAGTCGATGACAACAGAGAACTACCAAATGGATTAGCAGTTCAACCCCTCCCGCGTAAATTGTTGCAAAATTTTTCATAATTAAACCCATAACCTAGACTAATAATTCATAATTTCCACTTTTTGAACACTTACAGAAAAAAGAAAGGACAGAGAGAATTAGCAGCATGAAATTTAAGGTAATCATGTTGTTATACAAACATTGCAATCTCTCTCTAGGGAATAAATCTAGCCAGTTTTTCTTTTCTAAAGTGCTATCATTACCTATATATTCCTCCTGTAATTTTCACAAGCGATTCTTTCTTTAAACTATTCAATTTTTCTGCATCTGAATTCAAGCTTTTGCTATTCGGTTTCGATACAACTGCGGCACCTAGTCCAAGTCCTTTTGGCCTTCTGGACGAAACTCGTAGAGGCACTACCCTGGAAATTAAAGAGTAATTAGGCTAACCCACAACAGGAAAGCATATTAACAACAGGAAGTAACACTACTTAGTAAAATTCCAGCATGATTTTATTCTCTGAAATCACAACACCAATAACTAAAAAGATCGTTCACGCTTCCACCTTTGAAAACGACTGATTTAATAGAATGAATTCGCGGAATAGAGGGAACTTTCCTAAGACGAAGCTACACAAAACTAAGCACAGTCCACATTACAATTCATGAATTCAAACGTTACAAACTTACTTCTTGTTTGTTTTACCAATTCCTTCACCTTCTCGCCAACCACAGCCTCTCAGTACTGCAAGACCAAACACTTCTATTGGTACTGAATCATAATCAACATCCATACCGCTGTGAGGTTCATTGATCTGACCATCAACTTTATTCGTGTCCTGCAGAAATAATCATGGAGAAAACATAAGAAGGATTATTTATGAAGGAGAATTGCATAAAGCGTAATTTAAATCATTGAAGTTTAAAAGGATGCAATGATATGAATAAGCTGAAATCAGCTTGCCTTATGAGTTGATGAAGAAGCAGCCTCGGTAAGTAGCTCTAGCTTCGCTAGCTCTTCCTCATTTAGTTTACCCTCGCTTTTCATTTGTAATAGGCGAGCAATCCTCCAATCTTCCTGCATTACCATTGGTATAACCAAACTGCTTTTCGGTTTATGCATCTCTTCTGGCCTAAAAACAAAGACTTTGTGAGGAAAAATAAATGAGAATAATAAACTGTTATCATTTCAACTCCAGAAATTCTAAAAGTGAACGGTAGTATGGTAGCATTGTTCTACCACACCTTGCCTGACTCGAACTTCTTAAAATGTACCAACCAATGCCAAAATTACTGAAATGAAAATTAACGTACTCAATCATTTGTCCATTTTTTACAAGTGTAAGCCGTTGACGTTTACTTTCATCCATAATACCCTCCGCATCATCGTCACTTCCATTATTTTCAGTTCGCAGAACGTTATTGTTCGATACCGATGCCACATTCCTTTTAAGAGTGGATATCGTGAATTTTACATCAGATGATTTTTGACATGGTATATCTTTGGACATGCTAGATGAGCAGGATTGTTCAGATATGGATGCCATTTGTGCACTGGATACTGAAACAGCAATTACCAATTTCAACTTGATGATAACGACAATGATAATTTCGAGATCAAATAAAATGAAAGCGAGAGAGAAAGAGAAAGAGAACGCTTTATAAACTATTTTTGAAACAGTATAGAAAGTGGTGAAGTTATATTGCTAAATAATATGTAAATTTCTAACCCACCCTGAGTGTAACAAATATACTGATCACGGATGAACTACCTCTTCATTTCTACAGATTATCATCAAAGATTAGACCACAGAGAAAAACGAGTTGAGACCTTATGGAACATACAAATGTCACGATCTGATCCACTCAAAATTAACACTCCAGCAGAGCTCATTACTTCTTCCGATATATCTCGAAAACTCTACCCATCTCCACCTAACCCAACCCACACAACTCATATCATTAAAATATTTTGATGAAGGAGCAATATGAAAATATTTCCGTACCATGAAAGATATGCTCTTATGTGGTATTGATATATAGGTTTTGTTGACTGTGATTTGATCGTATTCAATGTTTTGTATGCTTTTTATGAGGTGGAGAGTATTTAGAAATATTCTTTTCCTTCACATTCCTTTAGCCTAGCAAAATAGCCATAAAGATCCAACAAATACTGAACAAGGATCGATATTTTGGTTTGTCACAATATTGGCTTAGTTATGACGTTATCGGTTGAAAATGTGGACATTTTTCTTTGGATAATTACACAATATCGAAGAGACAGAATTGATTAATTACTTTCATTTTTCATCATTAGAATTATCCATTTCCGGAACGATAATGTCACAATAGCCGTTAACTTTTTCAACTCTCTCATTACTGACGTGAAATGAGAGATTTCTTCCCACACTCAATTTTAGGCATAAATTTATTGCAATTTACGAGAGAAATGAGTAGTTAAATGATATGAACAAACCTTTTCGATAAAGTTTGGTTTGTAGTAGGCCGGTTGGTGTTTTGCGGATGATGGATTCAATTTTCAGTTCGATTTTCCATTCTAGCGGTAGGATTGATGATTCTGTGTCTCTTATGACTGTCAAGTTTAATTTCAGGTCTGAATTTCTTTTATGTGGTGCTCACGTAAGTGGGGAGAAGCATAATGTTGTAAGTAGTTGATATTCAGCACATTTTTGAAGATTTCTACCTCTACCTCACATACATCCAATGTTTTAAGTAATGATTAAAAGTGGAGAAAAGGCCAGACGTTTTCTGTTCAGCAACTTTCCTCATACACTTCCTCTCCTCTTCCATTTCTGGAAATAACTCGCAAGCTTCCACTTTCCTAATAACTCATATGTCAGCTTCAAGCTATTCATTTTAATGCATTCACAGGACAATCTGCTTCTGATGCGAGCTTGATTGGCTAAAACTCGACATTACCTTCTCAGTCTTCTCAAAACTTGTGGAATTATGTTGTTGAGTACTTTGACATTACCTACCCGTTTCTACTCTCTTTCATTCAAATTAGATGCTTTTGTACACGAAGTTATTTTGATGTTTTTATGATGTATCGTAAAAAACTTGTTTATTGTCTTTTGAATTATTTACCTTTTAGTAGTTAACTGATTTAAACGATTTTTCAGAAGTCTAAATTACTGATCCGTAGGCAGCAGGTTCCAGAACAGTCTGCAGAATGCCGAAAAATAAGGGAAAGGGTGGTAAAAATCGTCGGAGGGGTAAAAACGAGAATGATATAATGAAAAGAGAATTGATATACAAAGAGCCTGGACAAGGTTTGTTTTCCATCGGAGTATATAAAATTTCATTGATATTAATGTTCTAGTGGAAAATTAAAGATTAAACTTGTCGTGCAGCTTCTAATTATGGTATGAAATTAGCACTTCTTTGCGGTTATAATTTACGGGTCGTCGAATTTTTTCTAAAACCGCTTCCTTGCAGATAACTGTAAAGCAAATCAATAAAGTTTTTTTTCTTTTTCATTTGAAACGTTACTCATCCCGGAAGAATTCATTTTCTGCAGGTCAGCTTAAAGCAGCTAACTGGAATTGGGAGGAGAAAACAGTTGCAAATTAAGCGTTGAAATCATTCAAATCTATTTATTTTAGGCTACTCTTAGGCATCAATATATTTTGCAGAATATGCGCAAGTAATTAAAATGCTGGGTAATGGTCGGCTGAATGCAAACTGCTTTGACGGTAAACCGCGCTTATGTCATATTCGAGGGAAATTACGTAAAAAAGTATGGATTAACACTGGTGATATTATACTAATTGGTCTCAGAGATTATCAGGACGATAAGGTAATTCGTTTGTAGACTTCTCACTTCTCGTTATACTTTTCAATTCTGTTTTTGGAATAAACTGGGAAACTAGCACAATCATATGTCTTTCATGCGTATTCATTTTCGTCCTAGATTTTTCCAATTGTTTTATTTGGAACAGTTCCATTTTTATCAATATGTATGTGTATTTGTGTTATAGGCTGATGTTATTTTAAAATATAATCCCGATGAAGCCAGGAATTTGAAAGCGTGTGGACAGTTACCTGAAAATGCGAAACTGAACGAAGGTGGTGACGATCTCGATGAGGGTGGAGTTGAATTCGGTGCGTTCCTTCCCTTCGTTGGTAAAATTGTTCGGCAATCTCTTATTTTTCATTGTTTTGTTATTTTAGCTGATACGGGTGCACTGTCCGACGAAGACAATGAAGGATCTGGTAATGAGGATCTTCCATCAATTGGATCTGATTCCGATGAAGATGAAGATGAAGAAGAGGAAGAAACCGAAGATAGTGAGGATGAGAGAATAACAGAAGAGCGATTGGCTAGAAATTATGTTAAGCCAGGTGCAAGAGATCGTCCCCAAAAAAAGAATAAATGGTAATGGAAACTGCGTGTAATCAGCTGCGCCACATTTTGCTATGTTCTGAATTTGTAGACCACATTTTCTTTTTTTTACTTTTTTTACAATCAGATTCAATTCTTGCTCGAAGTTTGCAATTGTATTACTCGAATTGTAATTGCACTATATTTGAAGAAACAAATTTCTTACTCCTTTGAATTCAATTCAGTTTTGTCCTTCTTCTACACTTATATATTAGTAGTCTTGAAATTTACTACGTTATTTTGTGACAAAGAGTGATAATTGTTTGATATATTTTCCCGATGGCTCATTATTTATTCATTTTTCTGATTCGATGAGTCTCTTTCTTCTTCGTCTTTTCCTTCTTCATACTTGCGTTTTAGATGAGAAGCTTCAAGATTACAAGCTCTACAAGTTAGAGTATAAATTGGATTTAGGTATTTTCAGGGCGAACCGACAAGATTTGCCTATTATCTGCAGCTTTCTATTCTACGTTTTACTTCGTGAAAGAAATCACTTACGTGCAGCAATTGCAGGTGTCTTGTGCTATTCTTCTTTTTTCACAATTGGATTTGAAGACTTCTCGAATGTTGACTCACAGAGCATTAGCACTAAAATTTCTGGCACTTGTGCCTACATCACTAATTTTTCAAGTTCTATTGATAAACTTTTTTCGTCGTTCATTTTATTCGCATAAATTAATAGCATGGCACAAATCATACAGAAAATTTGAAACTTATAGAGACTACTCTTTGAAGCAGTAAAATTGAGCTTGATATCTTCGGCATAATATTTACTTCTTGAGACTACAAAAGTGGATCCCAAGCAGTAAGTAAGAACTACTTCACGATTAACACAATAAGCGATCTCACATTACCTGTGCATGTTACTGCGCGGTTGTTAGTACCAGTTTAATTGGAAGTTCAATGAAAGCAAAAATCTGCAAAACCCTTACTCCCCTGTGAATATTCACGCTTTTCAAAAATTGTGCTCAGTATATTTTCGTCCATATGATGTGGTAAACAGGACTAAACCTTTATTGTTATTTTTTATCAGAAAGTAAAGTTACTTCGTTTATTTTGCCTGGGAAATGATGCAGACGTCGATATTGTTTACATTATTTTAAACATTGGGATATTAAAATTCCTGAATCATTATATCATTGTCTAGTACAACTAGATGTAAAGATTCAAACGAAACAGATGGACTGATAGAGAAAGCTGTGCTAGAATTTTTCGCATCATTTTACCACTCACAAAACAGTTGTTGCTTTTAAAATTATTTCAAAAAAAAAAAAAAAAAAAAAAAAAAAGAAAAAGAAAACATGAAATAGCATATTGTGTGCAAAATTGACCTTGGCCACACTATCTAGCAGTTTACTTTCTTCAGTATTCTTTTCTCTTTCTTTTCTTATTTAAAATCCAGTACGTCATACATAAATAGCTTACAGTATGTTGGTGTAGTAATAAGATATTCTCATTAGCAAAAAGGTTGAAAATTTACAATTTTTTCATAATTTCCAATTTTAGTTTTTTTTAAAAAATACGTCATATCTTCAAATATTTATCGGAGATTTTTACCAAGAATAAAAGCTGCCTGAGAATTGAAAGAAATGGAACATTATCCATAGCACCAATTGCATTTTCACTCTTGGAAATAAAAGCTTTTCCTCTAAGCGCAACAAATGAATGCCCTTTTGTTTTCCTTTCGAAAATCAACTCATTAAAATAAAAAGGCTCTAGATGAATTTCAACATTTCAAATATTGCTAAGCATTAGTAAGTTAGTTTTTGTGATCAATGCAAACGATGTATCATGAAAAAGCTTCCACTATAACATACACATTGATTTACATTCATCTCTGATTATCACCAAAGCGCTCACTGATTGCTTCACTTCTTTCTGCACTTTTCACCTATAACGCAATAAGTACTGTTGCTATATCTATCCAATAATTAATTTCAATGCTTATTATCTTCACCATCAAAATTTCATCCAACAATTTGCGAAATTATCTCATACAAATGTCATTTGAACTTTGTCATGCAATGGTATATCTTCGCTAAATTCTAAATCCTATGGACTTAAACTCGTTGAAATGTTTTATGTTTGAATTCACACAGAAGATTTGCGGATTGCTTATTTGTTGATTGATAATTTTTGTGATGAAAGTTATAATTCATAAATAATAAGGATTTTTTTCATTTAACTCTTACTATTTTGATACCATGACGAAATGTTTAAGTTGAATATCATAGAAAATAATAATTGATTGATTCAGAAAGTTGGTAACCTTTGTTCCTCATACATTCGGAGACGAAGATTGGCTTGTGTTTTGGTCGTTTCTAATTTCGAATGGTTCATTAAATGTCTCCAAATATTGTCAAATAGTGATCAAATAAAATCTCCACTTTTTTCTTCCTTCTATAGCTTTTCTGCAAGTTGAATATGCTCAAAAACACAAGTAGGCAAGACATTTATTTGAATTTGGTCACTGCAAAAAAAATCATTAGGTGAGAAAGAGGACAAATGTAAATTTTTGTCACTGTGCGTTTTTGACTTTATTGTTTTCTCATGATGTTTCATGTACTTCTGTTTTTCCATC
The DNA here is from genome assembly GCA_013365325.1 of Dipetalonema caudispina. Lineage (NCBI taxonomy): Eukaryota > Metazoa > Nematoda > Chromadorea > Rhabditida > Onchocercidae > Dipetalonema > Dipetalonema caudispina. The sequence continues at coordinate 141,847 of JABVXV010000071.1, read as the reverse complement.
CAATATTTCCCTTTTTTCAATTTTTCCTGCTGTTTTTTTTTTTTTTTTTTGTCTGAAATTGAGATAAAGAGAAATAACTTTTTAGCTTCAAACACGAACTGTCATATAAATGTCTCTTTAAAACATCAACCAAAATATGACAAACGAATTTTGTGCAACACTTCTGGAAAGGCAATATGATAAAGCCAGGAAAGCCATGTATGTCATATTTTTTCGTCATGCTAATCTCATTCACTGCCATATTCTTAGCATTACTCTGGCTTTTTGTACTAAGTCATCAGCGACACGAGCGCGAACATTTGTTTCAGAATAGCAGTCAACAACAGCTGACATAACTAATTTTCATCATTTAACCATGTAAGCATTTTAACTTTTGTTACAACATTACTTTTTTCCTTCTTTTTTTTTTTTGCTCTCAGAATTAATTCAGAATATCAGCAAGATTTTTGTAGCAGTATTCATTTGACGTATATCCGTCATTGGAATGAGTGTTGTTAATATTCATATCCTTTCGACGGTTTGTTTTCCTTGTCCCATTATTCTGTTGTAATCAAGCTCATATTAGATTCATGTTTATTTAGTGAAAGAATTTGGCAAAGCTAGTGTTCCAAGTGCCAAACAAAAACTTATTGGCGATGCAAAATTGAATAAGCCTTCTCATCTGATTTATCACTTTATCACTTATCAGCATACATTTTGTGATATTAATCGACCAGCAAGTCAATTCAGCAAAGATCGGCCATTCTTTGCGTATCGTTGTTTTCCATTTTTCTTTGTTTGTACGTAATGTTTTGAAAAGTGTTAGTATTATTATTCTAACATAATTTTTGTAATATGTCACATATAGTCAACATTAACGCGGGTTTGATCTGATCCGTTGATGATACAAATGTATTTTGTAAATGCTGATAATAAGATCGACCCGAAGTTTCTTTTCACAATAATTCTAAAATATTTCCGAATCTAAAACTGATAAGGCTTGAAAATATATTCTCTTTCTTTAGTGTTTGATCTCGAACGCGTTGTTATTAGAGATATCTTGAAAGTTACCGGAATATTCATCACATTATTTGTGCTGCCAAAAAATCTCGGTTATTATTGCTTATTTTTAAATTCATATCTACGATCAATGTTTCAAGCATATTTTGTAACATATGGAATGTTTTTTCTTGAACCTGTTCAAATGTGCTGTATTTGATATGTTATTTTACAAATTTATTGCTTTCACTGATAAATTTATTTATTAGAAAAAAAAAAAAACTTTTTTTTTTTTTTTGAGCAATCAATCTATTGGATAAGTCAAATTCAACTGGAAATTATTGTTCAGAAAGTTGTTCCTTCACTTCAAATGACTTCCAGTGGTCATTAATGATGACTGATCCCATCATCTTAGTAATATCGACTGTATTACACTGGAAGGTAGTATTCATAGATTCCATCCCGAAATATATCTGCTCATTCATAATGCTACATTTTCAGTTGGAGATTTTACATTAATCACGGAGTGAGTGTTTTGAATAAACAAATATGGTTGACTACTCCAAGGATACAATTCCAGTTCTTGTTACACAGATCCAACATAAATTTGGAAATTGTGGAATGGGACAAATGATCATCGCATGTGAAGGATAGCCTTATTGATCCGAATTATTATTGCCATTGACATGCAAGTGCCAAACTTTTTTTTATTCAGTTTGCATAAAAGATTTCATTTTCCTCTCTGAACTATCCAAATTCTTTCCAGAGAATTTCTAGGATGGCAAAGAGGATTGGATTAAAATGAGGTAGGCAGAGAAGAGCGGTAAGATTGTCGTCTACTGCATCAGTGAAATGAATTATAACTGCTATTTTTAAATGAAATCAAAAAAAAATTTCAGAAGAACTTTCTTCAATAAAATTACATCCTTGATATTTGAAATATGGATTTTTTTTCCATTTCTTCTTGACTATTGCGATTGCAATTTGTTAACGATCTCCCCGCAAATTGCATTTATTTTGCTATCACAATGGGAAAATACATCTTAGAGGATTTTTCAATCCAATTATTCAATGCAAGTTTCCAATTACTGAATTCAAACTGATCCAGAACCAAATTGTAATCTGAAGTCTGAATAAAATTAGCTAGCAAAGTGTTGTGCTTAAACTTACTTGATCATGTGATCTGAATTAAACTCGCATGAATATTAAATAACTGAAGATTTTGGAAAAGAAACATAGACTACAAATGTTATCATCTGCTAATATATCTTTATTGGACTGTTATTAACGAAAACAATAAAATCGTTATCCAGATCAACAATCTTTGATTATTACTTGGCTAATTTATCATTCAGTACATGAATGAGTTAGTGATTTTATTCTAGTTGTAATCACTTTCCTACGAATCAAAAATTCCCTCTAATCATAAAAACAGTAGAAGATACTCATGATTCGCTGATATTCACAATATAAAACACGTTTCAACAAGCAACACGGAAACAGAAAAAGAATTGAGTCTTTGATCTTGAAGAATGATTAGTGATATGTGGCTGATGAAATGGATAAAGAAGACATTATTTAGAATGTTATAAGAAAAGAAGCAGTAAGGTTCTTTGGAAAGATCTTTTGATACGTGAAATATACAACAGTGATAAATGCATGAAATAATTTAAATTAAAGCGATATAACATTTTTTGATGAAAGAAAGGGAAAGGGATGGAAAAGTTTGGTTACGACAATATCTCTCTCCCTCTCTTTATATATATATATATATATACGTATCGAGATATGTGAATATATCACTTCTATCCTTGAAAATTTTCTATTGTTTCAAATTTATTGTCCGAAAAAGTTGGTTAAGCAAACAATTAGTTTCGCATTTGTCTCACTTCATACTCAGTTACTTGAATAATTTTTAATGATTTATCGACTTAGCGTGTTAATAATTTTTAGATAATATCGCCTGGTCAATTAAATGAATTATCAGCGTTATTTTCGTTGTTACAGCTTTAAGCCTTGAATAATATTGGTTTCCTAATTTTGCGGCATTATTCAGAATTTGAATTAAAAAAAAAAGAAAAAAAAAAAGAGAAATCAGTAAATCAAAATAAACAATATTATCACCATATGCAACACACATCAGACATTTAGGCAGAAATTTTTTCGTATGACATACCATAAAATATAATTTTGTTGACATTGAAACGATATTTGTTAATAAGGAATAATAGAATTTGCGGAATTAAATTTTACTCGACTAAAAAATTGTCGTATGGCTGGCAGTTAAGTGACCAATGATTCTTCCGTATGAGATTCACTAATCAAAGTGTGAAAAAGAAAGGAAAAAAACAAAAACAAAAAAAAAAAAAAAAACACACAAATTGATCAACAAAACGAGGTCTTTCAGAAAAAGTAAGTTTTTCCCACGGCGAAAAGTTTTTCCATTTTACCAAAAATTTACTCGAGGCGAAAATTTATGTCATTGCAACAGAATATTTTTCTTAAGTTTCACTCTTTTCACAAAAGTTTGCTTTTATGTTTATCACAATGCAAAAATTTTACCGATCGGCTTTTACCGATTAGCAAATCAGCGATGGCTAAAATTTTATAAAAGGCTGCAATCGCAGCACAATTTTTCAGTGTTCCTAATATGTTAGGCTAAATAAAATTTTCCAGGATTTCAAAGTGTTTTCATCAAAAAATATCTGAAATAACCTGTAACAATTACCTCAAGCAAAAAGTGTAATAAGCTTTTAGCTAATATAAAATGATTTCACTACTAATGCTAATTAATAAATATCTTAAGCATAACAACCTTGGAAAGTATCAAATTTTTGCGATGCTCAATATGTGATATAGTCAGGAAATAGAATTGTACAGCTTTTGGAAGTAACGGCGGATACTATAATGATTCATGGTAATCTGTGGCTTAAATGATATGATGTATATGATTGGACGATTTAAGGTAATAGTGATTTAAAGATGAATTTATTTTATTTTTTGCTTTAATTGAAGAGTTAATTTGATAGGATTTTTTCGATTGGCTTACTATTAAATAATGATGCTGAATGAAGGATGTCTGAAATAGTAATATAACAAATTGAGAAATTAGTAGACTATCAAATGAATCAATATAATAACCATGTGAATAGGATGTTGAAATAAATCATAAACGCATTTAAAGGTATATCTGAGCAAGAAAACGAAGTTAAAAATGGGGAGAAGCAGAGGAATACAGAAGGACGACATCAATGCTTCGAGATGAATCAAGCTCAAGCATGAACTCTAGAACCAGTTTCCCAATCACAAATACTAGATACCACTGGTCACGCCTTGACCGATACCATCCGGATCTTTTTAAATGGCATGCACATTTCTTTCTACACTGTTTGCTCGTCACATTCTGTATCGCAATAACCGTTGTTAATTACTGTTTAAGTTACTGTCAATATTTGTATAGTAACGATGAGTTTTAATCATTTAATGATAAAGTTTTTTATCAGCAAACTGTTGCTTTGTTAATCCTTCGATACCTACATTTATCAGCTTAAACATGTAAAATTGTGCTAGCATTTAGCACTCTTTCATTTCTTTTACAATTTATGAGGTATTTATAATGTGTAAGGAAAGGAAAGATAATTTCAAAGATTGCAAATATGAAAATTTCAGGTATTTCTATTAATACATTTTAAGCTCTTCTATAGAGAAACTGTTCAAGATGAGGTATCTAAGAGTTTTGCTACCTTTGTTATTCAATTATGGAAAATCTCAGTATCATTTCGCTCATGAAAAGCCCATTTTTTTCGGTAAGTGTCATTATCTATTTCATTTCTTCCAATCTATAGGCAGAAATTGCCAATTTTCATGAATCTCATGTTTTAAAATTGGGTTCACTCACTCCAACATCTGCTAACCTAAATCGTCGGTCATTTTTCTGATTCACTTCTGTATTGAAAACAGTTTTGTCTTACCTTATAATATTTTAAGACTACACCAGTTTCATATTTTTTCTGTAAAATTTCTATCGCCAAGTTTATTGCACAATAAAGATTAAATAGTTTAGTAATGCAAACTAATTTGCTGCTTTTAGAAATATGATTTTCAGAAATTACCTTGTTTTTACTTTCAATTTCTTGTTGTTTGTCAATACGACTTTGTTATTTGACCAGGATAAAGTTCTAAAAAGTTTTGGGGGTAAAAAAAGATTGTTTGCTGTTACAATGATAATCCAAATTTATGGATACTTGTTTATTTTGGAGGGGGAAACTAAATACTTTCCTTATTGGAAATGTTAAATAAAATTCAAATTCCCCAGATCGATAACAAAAAAAAATATATATATATATATATATGTATATTGGCTCGAAAAAATTGAAATTTTGCAATATTTTCATGGCACTCATGGAAAACTTAAATCAAGTAGGATAATTAAAAGAAAATAATTCGGAAAATTATCAAGATATCCAAATAAAAACAAAATATAATACAAACTAAAAATGATCGATATAACGAGTAATCTTTTATTTGCACCTCTAGTATCGGTTTATCTTTTATAATAAAATAAACCGAATGCTAAAGATAAAAATGAAGGATTCATCATTTCTTATTTGTATGAATGAAATTGTTTTATTCAGACATTTTGATAATTTCTTTTTTTCACTTTTTTTTTTTTAATTACCATACGTCATTTATGTTTTTCATCAGTTTTTTTATTGCTTATGACCATGGAAATAAGGTTTGGATTTTTTAGTTTCTTCGAAACTTTTTTCAAGGAAACCTCTCAACTGTTAGAAATTTCAGAAGAATTTGGGTTGTTCTTTATTTCATGAAATCTAATTAAATTTCTTCATTTGTCCATCATGATGTAGGCTCAGAATGTCGTTCAACCATGATCGTGTACAAACGATAAATCTTGTTACATTATGTTTGATAAGGCATTAAAATACAAATTTTTGTACACAAAAATTCTGCCACAAAAATGTTGAAACTCAGTTTGGAATTTCCATAAAAAATTACCTATTGTTAGGTATAATCATTGACAACTGTACAGTTTCACATTTTTACGAATTTAGTTTCATAGTTCTATTCTGTTTCGTTCTACTTCAAATTTTTTTTTTTTCGTCTTCTGATTAAATGTAGCAGTGATAAAAAGGAAAATACATATGAATGATGGAAGTATAAGTTACTCTTCCTCAAACAAAATAATGAATCATTCGTAGAGCGGATAACTAGAGATAATATATCAAGAAAACTAAAAATTTGTTGAAAATTACAAATTGACCTTAATTTTTGTTGTTCATTCAGGTATTAATACGTCTTTTAAAAGAGGTATATCACCAAATGTTGGGAAATCGCAAGTGAATTTCTATCCGCCACCTGATATTCCACAACCAGATGCTTCATATCAACGTGTAATGTGAGTTGCTCAACTTTTTTTAGTGAAACAGAACGAATGCAAAGTAATGAAAAAATGAAATGCATCGCTTTTAACATTAAAATGTAGAAATGAAACAAATATTTTGAGATATCTTCGCAAGCGTTATGAATTTTGTGATCGAAACAAATCTGAACATTAATGTATCCGGTCATTAATGTATCCGTTAAAAGTTTTGTTAGGGGAATCACCAGAAAAGTCGAGATACAAACTGATATTGAACACACTTCCTCATTCTTTTCCTTTTTTTTTCTCGACTTTTTTATATCATTTATGAACTTTTCGCCTATGAAAAATTAACTTATTGAGTTGGGAATTAGGTTAATATGGTGTTACTAAACAAGCAGTTCCATTAATTATGCATGTTAAAAAGTAATTTTACTTGAAATAATTGTTTAGTAACAGATAAGAAGATCTGAAATACCGATTAAATGTCAGTAAAGTGCATCGTTCAGCCATTACCTGTAATAATCGTTTAGTAACAGACGAGAAAATCTGAAATACCGATTAAATGTCAGTAAAGTGCATCATTCAGCCAAAGTGTTATTCACAATCCGGAATCTTGGTCAGAATTATACGGCTTTAGCAACTAATATTGAAAAGACAGCTAGCATTTCAAATGTTCGAAAACAAGGTATGGTTTTAATTTCCAATACTTTTTATGGATATTACTTTTAGACGGAGAACTTGAATAAATTGACAAACCATTAATATTTATTGTTGGTCAAAAAAGCATACTTTTAGTGAAAGATTTTTGAGTCAGAAGTTTCAGGATTCCATTCTTTGCTTTTTTGTTTAGAATCTAAAAGTAGGAATGGTATCCTTTCGTCAAATATTGGTAGAAAAAAAACAAAGAACGATTATTGTCATTATTGCATGTGTATTTACATCGTTTACTGAACACTCTGGACCTTGCTGTTAGATTCAGAATCCTTACTGTTAGATTTGTAAATATATATTATTACCAGCAAGTCATCGATAAATCTTCCTAATATTTTTTAATTTCTAGCATGTAAAGCAAAAAAAAAGAAGTGGGATTCTAAAATTTCGGTTCAAGTATGGATTGAACAATGTAAAAGACACAAAATAAATAAAATAATTTCGTAGTCCGATAATCCGAATCACTTACTGAAGGATTGATAAAAACTTATCTACTTTAGTCTTTTTTTTTGTCTTTTACAGCCACCGATAGTTTTAATGAGCAACGTACAACTACTAATTCAAGTGGAGAACGTGAAGTTGAAGTAGGAATATTCCAACAATCTTCGACAACCGAGAGCATTTCGACCGAAAACGTGAAAACCGGAAAAGAGGTAGCAACAGAAATACCTGTCGAACCGATTTATGCACCTCAGGAACTGTCAACATCTTCCGGTAACAACGAATTGCAGCAACAACATTCTTCTTCGATATCTTCAACCTTTTTTCTTGCTTCAACAGTTTCTGCATCAACACAGCACCAAGCGCTGGATTCATCTTATCTCATGGCCACAAAGCAGCCAAAATTAGAGGAATACGAACCGTCGTATTTTACAACTTCCAATGCCATAATAATCCACAACCCGTCAAGTAGCAAGCAACAATTTCAAGCTCAAAATACGATACCCATAACTACCCCCACAACAATGCAGAAAACTTCAATTTCACAAGAAACGGTACCATTACCGGATATCACATCAAAACAACTGCTTTCCAATTTCGTAAACAATAATATATCGTCGTTTGCCATCGATGCTCTATCCAACGAAACTACAAAAGAGCAAACAACAAGTAATTTTTCAGAAACTCAAGAAATATCAGGAAGCTATTACGGGTCTAATTTGATATTCGAAACTTCCACTCATATCAACGAATACTTTCCAAATTCATCGACAAATACAGTGCCATCTTCAATCGTTAAACTCGATATTTCGACGAACTTACGTGCTGCAAACACAAAATCTCAGGGATCAGCTGTTCAACATTCTGGTGATTACCATGAAAGGAACATTTTGGGAAACACGAAAAATTCTGCTGATATGTTAGATCGGAATAATTCACAACAAATTGAAAAAAATTTGTTTCGGACAACAAATATATCTTCTTTTGCGAAAAATCCTGTTAAGCCAAGGATCCAATTACTATTACCTTCTCATTTTTCCAGTAGGAATGGAAACACTATCTCTAATAATGTGTCATCAATTAGACAGATATCTTTAAAACAGGAAACAATTTCTAGAAGTTTTAAATACTTTGGATCTGACGCCGTTAAAAGCAATAGAAGTAATGGCAACACATTGGTAGTAACCACCCATGAAGAGACATTCACGCCAACAGCAACTTCTGATGGAATATCTACGCTTGGATCTCAACACAGTTTATCAGTTGATGATATCCCAGATGTTACAGATGAGAAAGCAACTTTGGATAATTTTGGACAGCAAACAGATGACTTAGAAGATGGATCTAATTCAGAGCAGCAATCATCACTCAGTGATGGATACTATTTGGAAGAACATCATTCATTCACTAATTTAGATACTAAAAGCAGTACCGGCAATATTGCTGGAATTGATGAAAAAAATTCTCAAACCAATGGTACCTTTTATTTAACCAAAGTTTTCCCCTACTATGAAAATGAAGAAATAGTTAAACATGGCGAAAGTCCAGTCCGGTTGGGTTACACCGATATTTCTGAGCAGGAACAGGTTGTTTATTCACACTTCTTGTTTTACTTCATGAAATTTTTTTAAAAACAAAATACAGTTTCAACATTCTCAATTAAATGTTCGGTTTTCTGCTGAAATTTAAATATCAATAATCAAGTGATAAGAGTAGCAGTAATATAGCTTGCAAATGCTTATCAAGAAAAATCTGTTCTGAACAGTTAACAAGTTTCATTAATAAAAAAGAAATGAAATTATTATCTTAGAGAAGAAATTCTGCAATTCAGAATGAAATCATTATTAAATAGTAATATACAATATAAATTTGTTCTCTTGCCATTAAATGGATGATTGGAATAGGAAGCACATGCCAACAGAAAGTATTTTCAGATCAATAAAACGAAGATGAGTTCCGATACACATCCACTCACCATAGGTAATTAATTCTTTATAGTAAGAGAATTGCTTCCGATACAAAAATAAAATTAATTAATTCCCTTCCTGCATTATTCAGTTCATGCTTATAGTTCACAACAAGCTTCATCGTATCACGTGTTATCACTTTTTAAAATAAGACAATCTTGTATCAAATGATTGTACTTTGAATGTACTCATTAGTCATTATTTCGTAAGTTATTAGTGCAGTGTATATGTCTTAATGCTACGACATGTGACAACGTCAACTTGTTTTGCAATTAAAGTCACACCAGATCAAATATGCGGTTCGAAAAAAAATTTTACCTTTTTTGGCATACTCCCTTTTTGAGTTATCGAAGGTCAAAGTTTGCTTCAGCAATGATAAAAAGTTTACATTGACCTCATAGTCTTGTTAAGAATAGATAATCTTCCTCTTTTTCCTTCCTTTATGGATTTTTCAATATTTCATTGAGTGAAAAGCACAAATAGTTATAAACCGTTGAATGTATAATATTGTACAGTTAGCAATATATATCATCACTGATTCAAGTAAAGAATAAGCTGATATTATTTTGAACATTCGACCCAACTAATATTTTTTATGATAATATATACTGATTGAATTCAATTATTTAAATCGTAAAGCTACAACCTTGTCAAAAATAATTAGATATTTGCTGTTGTTAGCGAAGAAAAAAACGGGTAGACTTTTTTTTAACGGTTGAATTTAAACATCTCTCAGTCCGATTTAGTTTAAATTTAATTAACATTTTTGCTTCTTATCAATTCATTGGCATTGTGAAATTTCACTGTATCACTATTTTTGAATTCTTCGATAAGTTTGTAGATTGGTATTCAACATCAACCTATGCAATGACAATAACACTGCCACCGCCAATGTCCTCACCGACGAAAAATGAATTCAATGATGTAGATGGTGAAGAATTGTTGAAATCGACCGAAAACCATGACGATTTGGCATTAAAACATTCTGCTACTGAAATTGCCAGTGGTACCACACAAGAGAGTATAACGGTTACTGAAGAAATTAAGCAAGCTGCATCAAGTAGCTTTAATATCAGTTCGCAGCTTACTTCGAACAATGAAATCATATCATCAGACACAGGCATTTAATAATCATTGTTCTAAAATAATCAGAAATTTTGATTAGAACCTAAGAAACTGTATAGAATAGTGATAATGATTGTTGCAGTTTTTGCTTAATTATTAATTTCTGCTTAATTATTAACACACTAGATTTCACCTTTTTTTAAAATGATTTCTTTGTAATTTAATTACCAGTAACTGCATAACAACGGAATTTGCTCACTTAATTTTTTCTTAATCCCTCATTGTTTAATATTTTCAGATTCAAAAGTAGTAATGCCATCGGTGTTTCCGGAGATGATAAAGGAAATAGCACCAGCAATTACGGTAACACCTATTTCCATTCTAGCAGGAATTCATCGAACCGAGATACCAGTCAAAGAAGCTACTCATGATGGTCATGCAGAGTCCATGAACTGGTATGGAACATCATCGATGAAGCTTGGCGAATCAAGTCAACATGTTATCCTTCCTATTTCTGAACTGAAAATGCACACTGAAGTATCCGATACTCCCTGCTTGACCTCAGATGCAAGTACTATCAGGGCAGAAGAACCTTCAAAGACAATTAACATTTCTGCATCAACTTTACCTGCCATCATACCACTTCCAACATCTATTCCATTATCAGTGGTGACGGAAATTCCATCAATTGCAACAGTAGCGCAGCATGAAAGAACCGTAATCAACCCTTCATATGTTAAGGAGAATTCCAAGGTCAAAATATCGCATCACCGTTATGAAGAAGCTTCAGAAAGATCACTGGGAACAAGTTACTCGAAAGAACTATATGAAAATGAAAAGGATTCTAAATTTAATACTGAACTTCCTGCACCAGAGATACTTTACAATGATCTTCTTTCCAAAGTATCCAATGAGGTGTATTTCTTTTTAGTTTCATTATTTCAACGTATTATCAAAGAACTTTGTATTTTACAAGAATTTATTGATGTTATCAATTATAGTTTGATTTAATCAAAAATGCTATGCTTAGTAAGTTTTATTTCTCACTTCTTAACGCTCAAATATACATTTTAGATATTGAAAAAATATTTATATTCATAACGAAAAGTAATGCATATATGTTATTTTGTCAGAAGTTGTTAGTCAGATTGTGCAAAAAAATCCCGTTGGAAAATGAAAAGCAATTTTTTTTTTTTTTTTTTTTTTGATGATAATGCGAAATTTCCAACCAGATTAAAAATAGTGGCAAGACATCCTTTACCAACAATTTTCGTGGATATGAAGATAACAGTGATGGCAATTCTGACAACATCATAACTATAGTAAGTGTAATTCGAAATTAATTAATATTTCAAAGTAAGTACTTACTGTATTTCAATGCATTTTTTACAAAACATATGCAATATCGGGGTATCCTTTCCGGATACACTCGTTGGTCAATCCAAGTAATAATTTTGAAATTCTGGAATTAAAATTTTAAAGATTAGTTCTAAATAGGATGCATGAATACGAACTGTTAATTAGTTTATAATCCTTTTGAGTTCCGCAGTTTAGTCCTGATCTGGGAAATGATCTTACTAGTCTAATTTATTACTTTACATAACATAATATTTTTTTCGGTCGGCAAAAATCGGAATTCAATTCGAGATGAAAACTCACGAAATACACAGATAACTGATTATCAGTTCAAAATACCTGAAGGTTCTTCTTTTTTTACTTGAAAAATTTCAAGCAATTTTCAAAAATTTTAAACCTTAAGGGACAACTTTATTTGACATATTCTCTTTAAAACAATGAGGAAGAAATCTTGATGATCCTGATGAAGGCTTTAATTGTATTGGATATGAATTAACGACGTTAATTTTATATTGCTATTTGAAAATGGTTTTTAAGGGATTGACATATATATATACTTTTCAATTATTTGACTCTTTGCGACGATATATTACTACATTACTAGTTACTGATAACACTGTGGAAGAAAATTCGTCCAATAATAACAACTACTTAGACCATTGATTACCAGTTTTTCATCTTCAAAAAACATCCATACCTAGCTTTACTGAAAGAAATAATCCATATACTCTTATAGGAAGAAATGCAGAAAAATTTATTGGCGTATCCTCCAAGGATATTGTTTCAACAACCATTTTTCCTATCCCAGTAATACAAAATCGATATGCGAGCATTTCTCCTGAATACGACATCGCTGGTTTGTTTTTTGTTGTAAATTCATATTTTAATATTGCATCAACCCTATATGCATTAAGCTCTGTTTCTATAGTTACGTTTTCGGATATGCAACCGAAAAACTGGGCTTTCCTTAATTTGATAAGATCACAGTTAGGAGGGATAATCACAGTCTTTTCGCATTTCATCAGCCGGTTAAGTTGTCAATAATTTGGATAGCCTTTCTTCGACAGTCATCATGTCTTGACTTGATTGTAACTTTAAGGATATCTATCCTATTATGGCAGTTGGTTGAAAAAAATCGATGTAGATCGCTTTTTTGTTGATTTAATGTATGTTATCCTGAATCTCGAACAATCAAAGATTTAGTGATGCATAACTTCCCTTAATAACGACAATTTCAGAAGTTAAAAAAAGTCAATTTTTTTTGTAGGATCAGTAAAAGTTAATAAAGCGCAATTCGTCCCACAGTCATTACCTCAACAACCGCCGAATTTAATGAAGTTCCCTTATACAGCTCAGCTTTTCAATCCCATACCTTATCAGTCATACATTTCACAGAAACCACTCTATACCGGCTTGCCGAAAACGACAGTTCAGAGCATACAACCATTATTAAAGGCCCCAACATCAATGTTTGGTCTAGAATCAGGTGGGAAATGCTGCGGTAGTGGTAGTGGTAGTGGATATCAGAGCTGTGGTAGTGGATCTGCTACAAGCTGTTCACCTTACTGTTTATTACTTCCTTGTAAGTTAATTAAATTCATCACATTAATATTTGATTATCTTTAGAAATAGCATGAAAAAAAATTGAAGTCAATTACTGTAAAGTACGAATATAAGATTGGCAATGAGTGTCACCTCTTAGGTTTATTCAATTAGTGCCATTCTTTGGATATATCCAAATTACTACACATCAATGCAAAACATTTTTGCAGGTTGTTGTTGTTGTCGTTGTTCGATCTGTAAGTCCTTTTAAGTTGTTAAATGTTTCTTTCTTTTTTTTTTTCTTTTGATTATTATAATCATCAGCAATATCATTTGACCCTAATGGTGAAGTCAGTGAGGATAAAAATAAAATGATACTTATCTTATAAGTAAGTTAGAAGGTTTTATACTATTTATGCAAATGAATTTCCTCATAGTAATTTCATCTCTTTTCATTAATTACTTTTCCCAATGATTAGCTCTCCTACATAACAATTGGTGATAATAATTTCTTTTGTTTCAGTTTGTTTCCAACCAGTTCCATTATGTTCTCTGCCGTGTCCATTGCAGTGCTGTTGATGAAATGAACAAATCATTTGTTGGAGAAAATTGTTAATTTTTATTTCTGAAACATTTACCGTATGAAAGGATGCCACTGACAGGAACACTTTTAATTTAATTGATTGAAGATTTCAACAAGCTATAAATTGTTGCTTCAATGTAAAAGGTGAAATGAATTCATTTTCATTCTCGCTGAAATGTAAACATCATTCATTCTTTCCTGAAATTATTTTAAGATGTAAAATTTGATATGAAAGGACAGAATTGTTACATATATTGAACAGTGTTAATTTGTTAGTTTGTTAATTTTGATAATGTAATAATTATTCTTATCAGCTATCCATTTTTTTTTCAGTTTATGTTGATTGATTTTTGAGTTACGTTAATTTAAAATTCTGAAAGTTGCTTGGGATGTTTAACGGATCGAGTGTTATTTAAATTTGAAAAGGCTCAAACTATACGAAACGAAATTGAGGAAATGTACAATTTTATCAATTCTTATCTTAAACTTGATACTACATCCTAGCAGAACCTATAAGTTAACCTATAGGAGCATATTTTGTATTATTTTTAATTGCATTAATTTCTTAAATAAAAACGTCCCTTAACATATCAAATTAAATTAACAACAATGAAGCAGTAAAATGGGTTATTGAGTATTATCCAAAACCATTCTCCAAATATCCAGGTACTGCTTGAAAAGATTTCCATGAACTAAAAAAAAAGATAATTTTTGTGGAAAAATCGGTTCTATACAATACACAAGTAAAATTACTTCAAAACGGCATTTCATTGGTGGATTATCTCAAAAGTGTTACAACTGCAAGCCTAACATGGGCCATGCAGTAATTTTCTAAAACAATACTAAATTATCGAGTATTTATTTTCCTTAATAGTAACTAAGTGATTATAAGATAAATTTATAGAAAACAAATGAAAGTGAAGATAATATTACAGTTATTTTAATTTATTGAAGTTTATGATATTAATCGTATTTCTCATAGAGTCCGAATGGTCATTCTTTGATAATAAAGTACAAAGATAGAAATTCTATAGAGAAAGCAACATATGTGACCGTAATATTATATGTAACGCATAGGAGAGCTGGGTGAAGGGGTAAGAAAACGATGAACAATTGGGTGTGACAATGATAACGATACTACTAGGTCATTCTTCTGGGTCAAACTGAAATACATCAATATTAATGGTTTCCTTATTTCATCGGTTCTTTGCTCAACTCAGTCCACTAATGTCTCATTTCAGGATGTTCCCATTACTCGTCTTATCAAGTAACTTAAATTTTAATTTATCAGGCGAATCAATGTTTTGCGTTCTGCAAGTCATTCATTTTTCCGGACGAGATTTATAGACTTTACAGGTGATCCGGGAAGCAATCTATCCTTTTAGTAGTGGCTTCATTGATCATTCGAAATCGTTCCGGTGGATTCAAAAGATCATCTCAATCGCCTGAACTGCATATCCCGAAGAACAGACATGTAAATAAATCATAGCACTTTAAACCAAAATATCATTTATTACACGATTTCCAACACTGCTAAGATGAATGACATCATCATCATAAAGAAAAAAAAGTTAAGACCATAAACTCCCTTTCATTGCAGATCATTTCAATGCGCAGTTTCTGGATATTGCTTGTATTTCTTTGTGATGGAGAAGCTGAGTTCGAACATAATCGTATCTTTTTCTAGACTTATCAAAATAATAGATCAGCAAGCTCCGATTCTTCAAATTTGATATAAATTTTGGACTTAAACAGCTTCTAATATTAGTAATATGAATATAATTTCATTTAGCTAAGAAAGATTGTGTTCATACAAAGTAAAACACTGTAAAATTGCAGAATTTCGACGATACACTTGCGTGATAAAAAATGATAAAGAGCCATCTGATTGCATATTGGTGTTCAAAGATGACGCTGAGAAGACAAGAGTGAATGATAATGGCTGTTTCACAGTGAGTTTCACAATTCTCATTAGCTTTTCTGTTTAATTTTCTTCATAATTAAACTAGTAGTACTGCCCATCACGACAACACTAGTATCAGTAGTGTGAATACAATTACAAGTATAATAAGTGGTCATGATAAGTTCATCACTTTGTTATTGATGTATTCAAATATGAAATTAGTGTTGGTGGTAATATAATTTTAATTTTCGCTAATTTCTTTTGTTCTAGGAAAAAGATGCAATACGGAATCAGATACTGACATATTGTCCACTGCAATGTCCAGAAGCTGAATTAGCTTATGTGATATTGAAACGTCCCTCAAATAATAACAAATGTTTGGCTTTTTTCACGTATAATGTTGCACAACGTAAAGATGACTGGTTCTTGTGGCGATCCGGAAAGTGTCTCTTTGAAGAAATACAATTTGATATTGGTTGCACATTCCCATTTAGGAAGAATATGAATACAGTTAAGCAAAATGTAGAATTTGCAGAATGAAATCCCGTATATCTCAAAACTAGCATGAAAAAACAGTTTCCGATCTAATTCCTACCATTTCCAGCATGAGGACAAAACAATATTATTGGAGGGCAAAGCAACGAGTGTTGAGATAACTACGGTGCTCAGGCTACTTACTTCAGAAAAGTTATTCACTTCATGCTAGGAAGATCGAAATGCGATCTCACCAAACCTAAGACTTAATATTTACGAAAAATTTATTACTGCCGCAAACTGGAAACGTTTTGCCAACTGTTTTGTCCTGGATCACACGTTTGTTTGATTCTGGAATACTCTTCACGAATAAAACTCAATTGCAAGAAGAAACCTTTGTTTTCTATTTCTGTAAAAATTTTATTGTCAAAATTATTAGATGTAGAATTCGTATTTTTTGGTGCATAATATGCTCAATGTTGTATTTTATCACTTTATCTGTTCACTTGATAATTTATTTTATTAAAAAGACACATCTGAATTAAAAAATATACACTGTTAAGATAACAATTTTTAAATAAAATTTTATGTTCTCCTATATATTTGACAGTACACCTGCTAAGGTTAACCATGCATCTTACCCGTTAGTTGTGCCTCCTTACCATGAGCTAGTTTCACGGTAACTTCTCACTGGATACTACTGCATACACTTCATTATTTCTTTGTTATCAATAAGCAATAAAATATCATAATTTTATTTGAAATTTAAATTTCGTAGGCTTATTTCTATTAGTAATTCAAAATTAAATTAATAACAGACCAACAATTAAGTATAAAGCTACCTAAATAGAAATAATGGTTGACAACTATCAGCCACTATACTGAACGATTGATATATGACAGAGATTCAACTACAGGTTTGTTATCCGAGTAGGCTATTATTAAGGATGAATCAATTTTAGAAGCATTATTTTCTTTGAAAAAAAAAGCAAAAAAAAAGCAAAAAATGATTTGAAATCTTTGTCTTCCATATCAGGAATTGTTTATTTGATTTCAAATATTACAAAATGCAGTCATTGAAGTAATATCCATGTTATCAAAAACGATTATCTTCATAGGATGATACTGGTTGAAAAAGAAGCAAAAATAAAAAAAATTTCCTACAATCTCCTTTGATTATGTTATAAGAAGCAATGATTTCTCTTCAGAAAGATCATAAAAATAGGTAAGCATAGGTGAATAACCGAAAATTGTAACTTCCATCTTTCGGTTTCTAATTTGAATATTTTCCAACATCAATTCAGTCCTAACCGGTATACTTCATCATTACAGAAGAATGAAAAGGCTGAGCAACACTGAACTATTGCCGAGATATTCAATAAAACAAGCGGGCGGTGTTGGGCAATCCGAACCATTGACAGCATAACCAACGATGAATTAAATGAAATGATTTAGTGATATTACTGTCTTTCTAGAAGCCTATATAAAGCAGTATTCGACGTGTGATTAAAGCCACTAAAGCAAAATAGCCAAACGGTCCTGCTGATTCTGTAAATGATATATGAAGTAATGAAATATTTCTAAAACTTTAAAGTAATGTTTATGATGGCAATCAATTAACCATCAGCTGGTAAGATTGTCGTCAATAGTTTGAAAAAGTTAAAGTGTCTCTCGAGCAGTTCCTTAAGAATGCTCAGTAAAACACTGCTCGAAATTCAAAAACAGAAGCTGGATTGAATCGAAAACTAATATTGTTGCCGTAAGTAGTAGGCCATTCACATCAAGTTCTAATTGTGGAATTATTTCAGGTCATTTACAGTTCTTATCACAACTCTTACTGGTTCATTAGATATCATTTAAATTATTGAGACGATTTTCCATCTTTATGTACCAACTAGTGGTAAGATCGGGAGAACTTAAAGAATCCATAAGGAATGAAATGATAAATTATTCACTTCATTTAAATTATCTCTTATTTTCTCGCTATTAAAGGGTATCATCAGGATGTCCAATTGAGAATTTACATCAACCGCTGTTGTTTGCAAATTATTCATCATGAAAAGCTAGTTCAATTGATTAAATCTAAGCTAGTGAATAATTGCAAAAGTGAAGTTAATTTGTGACTGTGTGTGTGTGTGTATGTTGTGTGTCAATACGCATAGAATTAAGCCAAAAGTGTTAAGGCACATTTCATTAAAGGCCTGCTGATTGAAAAAGTAATCGTAAGACCATCATTTATGCGGATGGGATTAGTCGGTCGTAAAAACATCGAGCGTAAGATGCGAAATTGAACCAGAGATAAACGATATTGGAAAATGTTATGAGTGGTGTTATCGGAAACAAGGATTAACCAAAATATACTTTTGAAATAAATCAAACAAATAATGCCAAATTGAAAAGGTAATTATGAAAAGATAATTTGAATTTGTAAGAGAGCAGAACTATTACCAGCATTCATAAATTCATAAGGTTATCAACTGAAAGCAGATTCATTAAAATAAAGTAATTACCAGGTCTTCTGTCTTATTTCAGTTATCTAAAACCTTGTAAATATATGCCGATTTCATAGACTTAGTATATTTGATCGAGCCAAAGCATAAGCATGCATTTCTTCAAGCTTTGCATCAAAAACACGATCCATCTTTACCATTCTTATTTATTATATCTGATTCAAAAATTTACTTGACAAAAAAGTTAAATAGGCAAAACTTTTGTGCACTGCGTGATACGTGCATAAACACAAATAGATTTTCAAGTTTTTCTCAGGAATGAGACTTACTTTGTTGATTATAATTATTGTAATTGAAGCATTTTTCACTTACATCTTACAAACAAATTGAAACTTGAACACACGAGATTAACAAAAAACTTTTAACCCCTGGTACGATAACACTGATTGTATCATCTAATTAGTTGACACAACTTCAAACAAAACGAATATAAGACGTTTCTTTCTGAATAGTTCGGAGTGACGAACAATAACCTGTATCAGCTACAAAGATGGCAATATATAATGGATTAAATATCTGTGACAATTTTATCTCACGATTAACTTCTAAAACTGTTAACTAGTAATTAACGACCAAAAAAGGGAAGGTTGATGCTACAATCGACACTAACAGAAAAAACATTCCATCCATACATTCAGGATTGCCCTTTATGGTTACAAACATGGATTAAAAAAATGTTCAGAAGTTTACATCACAGCAAGAGAAGCTAACACCGTTCTGGATTATATAGGGTACATGCATGCTATATGACTAATGTCTCTGATTATTTTAAAATTCTTTTCATAAAATCCAATTTGCAGACCAAAAATCTACCAATTACTTCCTCTAAAACTTCAAGCGTACCACAGGGGAAAAATTGTTTTGAAACATAAATTCACGACAATAAAGGATAAATTGTGAACCAATGGCTAATAAGAATTGGAAATGGTTGCAAATTTTATTAAAGTTACATTCTATCCTTTGAAGTTAATGTGCACTCTACTTTGACCGATATCACTTTGTGAATGTGTATATCATCCAAATTAATTACAGTATGTTGCATACCGCAGAATACGTTCATAAAATATGTCAGTACCAATTCCTCCCAAGTTTTCTTAAAAAATAAACCTTTTTCTCCTCTATTCATATCCGTTTTCCCCTCATTATTAAAGACCGCGTTATGTACGCTCAATATATTATCAAATAAATCTTTTTTCGCAACTCTTTTCAGATCTCCTTGCCTGGTAACAACTGCTATACGTATCGTTGTCGCGTATTATAATACCATGTCTCCGAAAAGGATTTCCATCCCTTAAAATCTTCGATTCAACTGACCAGATTGTTTATCCAACCTGGTCAGTTGAATCGAAGATTTTAAGGGATGGAAATCCTTTTCGAGTAACACGATATTAATAACTTGTGAAAAGGAATCAAAAAATTTCATGACCACAGTTTTCAGTCGTAAAGATTCGCACCGTAAAAGAGAACGTAGTCACTCCATTTAAATATAGTGATCCCCATTGGACATGTCACTTCCATCTTGGAACGATATATTTGTATGGTTACAAGAAAACTTGAAGATACCGAAATAAATTTGTACTGAAGATGATGAGAAAAAAATAAAACAAAATTTTACTGCCGTTCCCAATGTAATTACAAAATGCAAAGAAGAAAAAATTTATGAAGAAGAAGGAAGGAATCAGAAATGTTAGTAAATCTGAAAATATATATGAACTGCCAGGAAGATATGCTGCGAACAAACAGATTATATGATGCTTACGTCTTATAAATCCGATAAATTTATTGAACATTAATCATTTGTAAGGAATATGGAAGGACTATCGTATTTCAAAATAAATGACTTCTTAATCACAATATCACACTGCGCTTAAGAACTACATTTTATTCAGCAATTATTTCAAGTTGTTTATTTCTTTCATCAATCTCCACCCTCGCACTTTCTACGTGTACCCATAGTTTTCACTATCTCATCAATCCATTAAAGTTAGCAACAAGCATTGTCGTACAAACTAATATGAAATCATATGCATGGATAAATATCGGTATTTTGAAGCCGTCAATAAACAATCAGTCAAAAGTTTGAACATATAAATATGACAGCTTGCCTCAATGTCAACAAATTCAACCGCCAAAACCATAGAGAGTACGTCCTTGACGTTTCAAAGCATAAACAACATCCATTGCCGTAACCGTTTTTCGTTTGGCATGCTCACAATACGTCACAGCATCACGTATAACGTTTTCCAGGAAAACCTATGAGATTCCCGAAATTTCTAACGGAGAGCTTTGTCGATTAAAGTTAAATGATTTAACATTTATGCAAACATATAATGATGATCATATGCTTGAAAATGTTACCTTTAATACACTACGCGTTTCTTCATAAATGAGACCTGAAATTCGCTTCACGCCACCACGACGTGCCAAACGACGAATAGCCGGCTTCGTTATACCTTGGATATTATCACGTAGAACTTTACGATGACGCTTAGCGCCACCTTTTCCAAGACCTTTACCACCTTTTCCACGTCCAGACATCGTCAAAAAGCAAAGTTAGTATCCTAAAATCAACGATACTTACATCATAACCCTTCAGATAATCAACAAACACAACCGCATAACCCACTTAATAACACAATCCGAGAAGCAATAAACTCCAAGACCACCGAAAACTCCGAGACACATGATTCTGTACCACCTCGATGGTATCGCAGCGATATTTTTTGATCTCAATTTGCAGTTGATAATTTTGACTGCCAGTTAATGTTGACATTATTAGCAAGGGAAGGGATTGGTACATGATGAAAATGTGATTCAATTTATTCCAATGAATTGGCATGACACTTCCATGATTGTCAGAATTTCCATCATCTCTCATTCTGGTATATATTTCTTGTTTACTATCTATCCCATTTTATGCATATCCCAACCGGATTTTATCATTGCTTTTCGGTCTAAAAACCAAATCTCCATTATAGCTAATGCTAATTTTTTCACTTACCATAAATAATTTCTCAGATATACATTATATTTTCTAAAGAAATTAGTAAAGCTGTAGAGATATCTTGGACATCATTGTAGCTGCATTTTGATACTACTAAGACCCGACCAATAGTCAAACACAACCTAATTATAAACCCAGGTTATTTGAAGAATCTTCCGGATTGTTCACAATCAGCCGGATGTAACCGGTCAAATACATACTTCATTACCGATAGGTTAATTAAGCAATAGATAAGTAGTGTGATACATCAAAAGTGACGTATACCTTGTCTCTCAATGGCAGGAGTAGACGACCGTTCGGTATTTTGCGGTGGTTAGCTGTCTGAATGAACAATTATTCCGCAATCAGTGATGGTGATGTGTTTGGTGATATTGGAATGCGGGATTCCGGTGGGGATGCATGCGAGAGTGGGTATCTTCCAAGGTTTGGAAAGTTTGAAATATATGGGAATTCAAAGGGTGTAATAATGGGAAGTAACCGGATCCGAGAGATCTTATTATTTGTCACAGAAAAAGGCTGCAAGGCAAAACTACTACACTGAACCTCGGGAAAAAAAAAAATGTCGCATCATCGATAAAGGCAAATATTTGTGCTCTGTCCTGGCTGGAATCATGTCCAGAACAGAACCATGTTGCAGGAATGTTTGTTAGTATACCGCTCTCGACAAAATTCTGAAGGCCAATGGGTGAAAAATACAAGGAAAGGTATACAAGTTTAACTTTAATCGGTTCGTTTCTTAGATGTATGTGATAGACATCCAGGATTTGCCGGAAAAACCTTGAGCCAGATACGTTTGAAATAAGGTATTAAGCTAATTGCCAGTTATGCTAATCTCCACATTACTTTTGAGTGATAATTTGGTATTAATAACTTATCTATCGTAAAAGTGTATTTGGCTATTGATTTTCTTGAGATGACCATTCGGCAAGTGCAAATGCAACCCATCCTGATTAACACTTGCAAGACACGATGTATAAACAATTGTAGGTCTTGAGGTCGGTGTGAAGTTGTGTGGATTTCTGTGTGAAGAATTTTACTTTACAAATCTGGTAACCTGATTTACTTGCAAACATCGAAAATGCTACATATTTCAGGCTGTTGCAGTTAGAAAAAGTTTTGTTGTTAGAGAACGCTGAAATAGATCTGGGCGACTTGAGGCTGTGCTGCAGTTTTGGTAATTCATCTTTCATATTTGTATACAATAGATTCCATTACTTAAGGTTGTCATTAGGTTATTTAATTGTTCGAAAAAAATCTATTTTTAGCACCAAATCAGACCAATAATTTCGAAGCTTTATTAAACAAATTTCAGCTTTAGAAATTTTATATCAATGTTATCAATCAGCTGATTGCTTTCAAAGGAGGATTAGTGTTTTTCTGTAATCAGGTAAACTGCTTTTTCCCGTTTGAAAATGGCACTGTATATATGCAGTCTATTTCATGATTAGGTATTCCTGATTCCTTGCGGCCGTTATGTTGGCGCCTGCTTCTTGGTTATCTACCTATGGAACGACAGCAGTGGCCCATCTACCTTCGAAAGCAGCGTGAAATTTATAACAGTCTTGTTGAAGATGTTATCGTTCATCCCGGCCAGTCTTCTGTAACACTGGAACACGAGACTGCCGAAGATCATGTTCGTCTTTTTGTTTTATTCAGCTTACTGAAGTGTGAATAAATAATCCGTACTTTTGTGCAAAATTAAACAAAAAGACTGAAAATTCATGTTGCTATTGAAGTATTAGAATTATATAGCTTATCAGTATCGACTGATTCATTAAACTGAAGAATTTGGCGCTGGACTGGAATATCTCATTTACGTTATTTTTAGCCGTTAAATCTCAATCCAGGTAGTCAGTGGAATAGTTATTTCAAGGACAATGAAGTGTTGGCTCAAATAGACAAAGATGTTCGTCGGCTTTGCCCAGAAATCGATTTTTTCCAACGAATTACTTCTTATCCACATAGGCATGCTTTCTAGAAAAAGCAGTTAAAAGTTTTATTTGCACCAACTTGTTTGTATTTATTTAAATGGATGCAGTTTTTAGCATTGTCAAATTTTTTTACGAACAGTTTCGTTCATGTACCTTTTCACACTGTTCCCACATACATTATGAAATTTATTTGAAAAATTAGAAATTCAGGTGTTCGATATTTAGTTTGGATTAAATACCCTTCTTTCTAGTTCTCTTTTATTATCGTAACTCTTCCGTCATCCATCATCCATTGATGGCATAGTTGTGTACAAGACACGGCGATGCAGGAATCTCAGACAAGAAAATCATGGTTTCATCATCAAAACATTCAATCTATTGACTGATTAGGTTGCCGACAGCTTCTGTTGTCGTTAGTTGTAACTTGCTATGTTTTATTTTTAGATCAGCAGCAAAAATCAATCTGTCACGTCGTATTCAGCAAGAAAACTTTTATTCTGAAGTCCCACCAATCAGTCATTTCAGTGCAGGGAATGTCAGTTCTTTTAATTACATCAACAGTTTGTCGTATTCCGCACTTATCTTTTCATTATCTTATCGACCTTTTTAGTTCTCTTTTTTTTTCAGTTTATTGCTTTACCAACCAAAACAGCCAGCAAAGAATATTCTAATGTCGTTGACGAAAATGTTGAATACCATTGGCAAGTGGTTGAAAGAGTGTTATTCATGTACAGTAAACTTAATCCAGGAGTTAAATATGTGCAGGTTATTCCAAAATTACTTTATCATTATGATTAAAATTTACTATTGCTTTATAGATATTTTTACACATTTTTCTTATTAACCAGTTTGAGATTATTATAACTGTTAAGGGGATGAATGAGATCATGGGTCCACTGTACTATGTATTTGCAAGTGATGCAGATGGCGAATGGGCAGAAGCAGCTGAAGCGGATACTTATTATTGTTTTCAATTACTGATGAGTGAAATTAAGGACAATTTCATTAAAACTCTGGACAGTTCCAACTGTGGTATTGGTAAGCTTTTATTTAGTCAATATTTTTATTGAGCAGAATGATGGCACAACCTCGCGTTGGATGCAGCCGTGGTTTACTAGGAAAAAAAGGAAAGACTTCGTGGTTCATCTCTCAACATATATTGTTTAGTCTACTTGCTGCCTAAGATTTGTATCATTTGATCTCGGCTAACCAACATTTGACACTGTCATCTCAAATTTCTAATGTTTTCATAATTCTTGCTGGGCTTTAAAAAACAAGAGATGAGTCTTGCCATTTCCTTAATAGGTATGGTTTTCAGAACGTGTTTCTTGTAGTTCAGTGGAGCCATAAAAAGCTCAATTCCGCATTTGATTTCAGTTCGAGCCGTTCAAATAGTTTGATTTTTGGCAGTTTGGATTCAGTACTTCTTAAATTCACTTGTCATTCTTTATTTTGATGAATTGAATCACAACATTAGGTTATCCACGTTACAGAGTCGCTTCTGGCAGAGTTTAATGAAAGATTAAGGAATTGCGATCTTGATCTGTATAATCATCTGATCGATGTGGGCATCAAGCCGCAGTTTTATGCATTTCGCTGGCTTTCTTTACTTTTGTCACAAGAATTCTCCCTACCAGGTGAATGTTTCTTTCTTTGATAGAAAGTTCATTTCCTCTATCCAAAAATAAACTCTGAAATATTTGATTTTCAGATGTTATTAATATATGGGATTCGTTGTTTTCCTCACCTGACCGTTTACGATTTCTCCATTGGATATGCTTAGCGATGATGGAGAAAGTCCGTGTCCCACTGCTTGAAGGAGATTTTACAGCATGTCTAGAAATGTTACAGGTAATCTAGTTTAACACACATTTGATGCCATACGTATTATCAAGGAATGCAGATCGATTACTTGAGCTTATCGTTCTTAATACTTAAGGATGAGGCATTTTTTTTTTTATTTTGTTGCTAACTTGAAGCCATCAACGATGTTAATGCCATTTTGAAAAAAAAATGATGTGTTGTTGGGCTTTGTTTTACATCTCCATTCGTATATGTGCAAGATCTCTAGAAAGTTCTTGTCATACTCACAACAACATAGATATGTAGTCAGAACAAGAGCTACTGTTTTAGTGAAGTAAAATCTTTTTTTTTTCACACTTAATGCTTGAAACTGTTGAATGAGTTCACTTTTCAGAATTATCATGAAACTGACGTCGGAGAATTGATTGTGGTTGCACACAAGATGAACGAAGGGTGCTATTGTTTAAAAAACTCGTGCAGCGATAGCACAAAAAGTGGTTTTTCGAAATTGGAAATAAATCCAACTATCAAACTTGCCAATGCCTTCACGAATGTTCTAAGGACATTATCAAAGAAATAATAGTTTTGCTTTCTTATTCTTCAACACCACAGTTATTTATTTATTTCTAAGTGGTAGATGTTTTTGAATGATTTATTACTCCAACACTCCGAGAAGGAGGGACATTTCGAATCAAGTAATTAGACAGATAGGTAGCGCAGTGCACAATCTGTACAAAACTGTTGGTATATCCGTGCCTTATGCCACATGTGCGTTTCTCATAAATATGGAGTGAACCTTATTCACCGGACGTGAAATTAATGTGTAGTTAATTAGTAATGAATAAACATTTAGCTCTATGATCATATACGTTGTTGGGAAGTGGTAAGATAGATAGTGTAAGACAGACGCAAATAAAAAAGTCCAGTATATTTACTGAGGATGTGTCACTTCTATGCAAAATACAAAAGCGATATATGTAAACAAAAGTTGCACATAAATTACTGAAGAATATAAGGTATATTATCTCGATAGTTTTCGAAGTACTCAGAATTTTTCGCGAAGACATTTATATTGTTTCGTTGCATTTACCTTATAACCATTAATGTCTTATTTAAATATAAATTACATAAAGTCGTTCATGTTTGTGTCTCACTTCTATATTTTTCCTTCAAGTAAGGGATTTTGTTAGATTATGCAAAAGTGATTTGCACCAGTTTTAGATTAGTAGAAGTAAAAAACGGTGTTTTCAGCATGTTCCTGTGTCAATATTTTGTATGATTTAACTTCTTTTTCATGTTGTAACATTATTATTCGATGCTGTTTGCATCCATGCTCATTTATTATTTGAAGTCTAGAGCGTGATGACCGGTTGATGTTGCCATGTTCTGTGTTGGTAAATTTTCAGCATATCTTCAGGATTTTTCAATGTAATGGCATCACTGTGTTAATCTTCTGACAGTAGTATGTTGGTCAGTTTCATCATTAGTTGCCTGAGAAGAAAACATTGCCTTAATTGGTTACTTGTTAATTTGTAATAGTCTATCGATTCTGTAGGCACCGTGTGATACTTTTCTTGATATTGTTTCATCTTTTATATATATATATATATATATATATATATAGCAATTTGGAAATCTAAGAAATTGTTAAATTTGTCGACGTATACTCTAACAAATTTTGTGGTTTATCCCACCGAAATATTGGCTTAATTTCTTTTTAGCTTGAATAATCTATTCAATCTAAATAGTTCCGAGTATGGTC
Source organism: Dipetalonema caudispina (assembly GCA_013365325.1). Classification (NCBI taxonomy): domain Eukaryota; kingdom Metazoa; phylum Nematoda; class Chromadorea; order Rhabditida; family Onchocercidae; genus Dipetalonema; species Dipetalonema caudispina. Next base: position 114,434 of record JABVXV010000071.1, on the reverse strand, counting down.
CGATGGTTTAATCATAGGAATGATAAATGGTATAGTATGATGGTTGATATTTTTAGTATTCTTGTAATGCAGTTTAGGACTTGTTACCATAGAGAGTGATAAATTCGCTGATTCAAGCATCGACGTTGGAAGTGGATAGGGCCTTCAGAGAATACCCAAGTGGGAAAGTTTTGCGCGAAAGATGTAAGAAATTTTAAGATTGTGGATGAGTATTGATGTGTACGCGCACTTGTGTGGGTAAAAGCCATACTTTTATCATATACTTTGTTTCTCTTCAGAAGTTTTCTTAACATTCTCTGCCTTGGATTTGGAAACTGACCGGCAACAGTTGTCAGCAAAATGAGCAACGAGTTTAAGCAGGGAAGTAGTAGCACGACCCCAGCTGCGGTGAACGGTCAGAACAACCCAACGCAGGGTGTTGCGACGCCACAACAAAAAACTGTCGGACGTGTCCAGGGTTCCACACCATCCGGTGCGTTCGTTTTATTTTTCGATCTTGACTTTCTCTCAGTTACTTGTTGTTAAAATAAGCCTACTGTTTCAGGTTCTATTTCAAATTCAGTAACTACGCAGAGCGTAGCACCTCAATTTGCTGTTGCTACACCGCATAATGTGACACATAACGCTAATCCAGAGGTTTTTGATTTTTTATTGGTTTAAGAGCTTGATGTCAATCTGTTTGCTTGTACTAAGTAAGTAGAGAATCGAAGTTTTCTCCAGAAAGTATTGATGTTAGCAATACTATTTTCAGGTGCTATCCGTTTTCGAATGCCCAGTTTGCATGGATTACATGATGCCACCTTATCTGCAGTGCCAAAGTGGTCATCTTGTATGTGGAAATTGTCGTCCCAAACTAACATGTTGCCCTACCTGCAGGGGGCCAGTTCGTATGTTTCTTCATCATTCAAATGAAAATTTAGAAAATTTTTCCTGCATAAAGCAGTTTTTTTTCTTCCAGGGAAAGGGGTAAAGACGCACGGATCCTTTTTCAAATTTTAGCTGGTATAATTGCGCTAAGCTTCCATGCAATTTATCCAGTGCCATTTATAGCAAGTGTTCGAAATTTGGTATTGGAAAAGATCGCAAACACCGTTATGTTTCCCTGTAAATTTGCTGGCTCAGGCTGTCCTCTTACATTTTCACACGTTGAAAAAGTGGAGCATGAGGAACTTTGTGAGTTTCGGTAAGCCTTCTGTGCTTCTTTTATGGTCCTACCTCCTTTTTATAGGGAAATGTAGATCTCTCCTAAGAGGCAAGTATAATATTTGCTTGTGAAGCTTGCACTGTACCCTTATTTTTTGATATCATTGCACATCACAGTTGAATATTCCTACGTTTGTTTGTCAAGAACTTTTGTATTCTTTACTGTACATATTTCTAGCCCATATTGTTGTCCGTGTCCCGGAGCATCATGCAAGTGGCAGGGAAGCCTCTCGGAAGTTATGGGACATCTTATGAAAGTTCACAAGTCTATTACTACTCTACAAGGTCAGTTCATTTTCGTTTATTTTATGGAAAACGAAGACATTTTATCACCCTGTTGTTATCCACAGCATGTTTTTGTGTCTTTGCTTGTTTGCTGTGAATAGTTTAAGGAAAATGAAAAGAACTTGTAAATTGCCCTTACAGTTGGTTATTGCTTCGTGGAAAATGACTTTTATATTTCTTTTCTGATAAACCATGGCCTTTTCGGCTTCCTAATCATGAATTATAAGTCAAAGCTCATCTGTTTTCCTGCACTGAAAAATGGTAACTGTGAAGAGTAAGCATTTGAATGAAACTAGTTACAGGTGAAGATATCGTCTTTTTGGCTACTGACATCAACTTACCTGGTGCTGTAGACTGGGTAATGATGCAGTCCTGCTTCGGTTATCATTTCATGCTCGTTCTAGAAAAACAGGAGAAGTTCCAGGATGGTAATCAGATGTTTTATGCTGTTGTGCAACTGATTGGCGCTAAAAAAGAATCCGAGAATTTCATGTATCGGTAAGTTTTATATCTGACATAGGACTGATTCAGTTTGCGAAATAATTTTGGACTTTGTGGTAAACTAGTCAGAAACCATCATTGGGCTATGTTCAGAAGCTTTTTTGATACCTCGGGGGATTTTAATATGGATAATCAAAACCGGTGCTTTGAATTTGTTCAAATAGAGAGATAGTTTGTGAAAGGAAAATTGGATTGGATTTCAGAACAGAAAATTCTTTTGGATGCCGTATATGTGAAACTCTAATTTTGTTCTGTTTGCAGGCTTGAATTAGCGACACATCGGCGTCGTTTTAGCTGGGAGGCATCTCCGCGTAGCATACATGAGGGTGTAGCACACGCAATATCTTTGTCAGATTGTATGGCATTCGACAGTCAGACGGCCCAATTGTTTGCCGAAAATGGTAATCTTGGTATCAATGTTACGATATCCATGGTTTGAATTTATGAATGGTTAAGCCGTTATTCAATGTCATATTAGTGGTGATAGTAATGGAAAGAAGAACTAGAAGAACTGGGGAAGAAGAAGGTTCGGTACGATTATATATATTTATGATTTTATGCTTTCAATTATTGTTAACAGCAGCGACAGTATTTATAAATACTCCTCTCAACAGCAGCCTCAGTACAGGGCCACGTTAAACTATCCCTAGACGCAAAATATAATGACGTCATATTTCGTATTTCTACACATTGCGCTTGTAATATGGGTTCAGTGAATTGGCATTTACTTGATTATCTTAATTACTTTAAGAAGAAATTATTTCATCATTGCTATTGGTGTAGGAGCAGGATTCTGAAAAACAAGTGAAAACAAACATGTAATTTGAGGATTAAAGTCTTTAAGGAAAAACAAACTCTCACATTTCAAGTCGGTTTCATGTGCATTGGCTCTGCAGTTTCTGATGCGAGAATCTCTGTTTATATACATAATTATCATACATTCAACTTCTTTTTAATTGTTTCCTGTTATCATAATATTTTCTATGCACTTACCAAAAATTGGGTTGAAATCATTTCCTCATAACGGTAAAAGATTCTGCCAAAATTCGACATTGTCATCACACAATCATTAAGTTATGACAGTGTATATAGTGATCGCTTATCTCGGTTCTCTCGGAAATTTATCTTAATCTGTTTCTGTTCAAATGACCATATGTTTGTATCAAATTAGTTACATCTTCTGTCTTTTACTTAGCTGTTCTCTGCGGGATTCTGTTTTACTTCAGTGTTCCACTCTGGTTTGTAGTCGTAAAAGTACGCAGCCTTTAGTTGCGTTTCACAGCGCTCCTTATTTCCTCTGCTTTTGCTTATTAATCGTTATCTTCTTATGCCTGTTTTTAATGCAAAAAAGATCTGTTTTTACTGTTTAACTGACTCCAGAGTACGGATAGCAGTCAGTTTTATTAGTTAATTCTTGCTGAAAGACTCTTGCTTGCACTTCTGATGTGATTTAATGAATTCTTGAAATTATCACCCTCTCTCAGTATTCAGAAGGTGTTCCCTGTCATTTTCTTGCTATAGAGCATATCCTCGCTGATAAAATTCGGTAATGGTCTCTTGCCTAGGATGAATAATGATAAGAGGGATCAAGGCAATTGTCGAACTCGGATGCTGTATTTTTGTATATACGTAGTCTGCTTTTACTGTTTATATGTATTTGTATCAGACGATGATAGTATGCAACTCGCATTTATCGTGCATAAACGTTCCTGTTTAAGTTAGATTTAATTGCTGACCATTCGTTAAATTAATAGCCGTTCAGTCTTCATTTTCACTCTTTACTTGAGAGAGGCAAGAATCTAGACCGGAAAACCGGATTTTTACTGGACATAAAATTTAAACGATGCGATACCTTCTAAACCAAATTCAATACAATCGCCAGATTTTACAGCTGATACGCCTGGTGGTGTACCCGTTAGTAGCATATCACCTGGTTCCATGGTGACGTATTTCGTTAAAGCTTCGATTAAAGTTGGTATATCGAAAATCATGGCGTTGGTTGTACAGCGTTGTTTTTCTTCATCATTTATACGACAAAATAGCTCGACTTCGTGTGGATTGGGAATTTTGCTAACTTCGATGAAAGATCCTACTGGACATGAGGTGTCGAACGATTTCGCCAAGAACCAAGGTGTCCCTGCCTTCTTTGCTTCATCCTAGAAATTAGAAGTTGTATGCCAAAAAACTACGATCTACTAAAATCAGCTTCCCGCACAAGGCTATCAATTATTGGCATCAGTGGCTCAGCAATTACGCTACTCCAAGGTTCATTAAAGTAGTGGGAACCGAAAAACCGGAACTTTCAGACAGCACTGAAGGATTGTTTTGTCCAATACAAAATAGTCTGATGACAAATGACCTGGAAATCCCGAGCTGTCATATCCAAGGCTACCGTGTACCCACCAATATAGTTAAATGCTTGCGAAGATGGAATATTTTTCGCTGTCTTGCTGAAAATTACACCGAGTTCCACTTCTTGATGTAATATCTTACAACCAGGTGGTGGGACGATAGGTTGTCCTTGTGACACATAACTGTTTGTTGATTTCACGAAAAACAATGGTATTTTCGGTATCGTGTTTCCCAATTCCAATGCATGCTCCTATAAAATCCATCCATTCATTAAACTCTTACGAACTTCATCCTCATTCACAAAAGTGAACATACTGCACATATATATATATATATATATATATATATATATATATATATATATCCGTTAAAGATGACATACCTTATAATTTCTACCAACACAAACAATCTTCTTGCCAACAATACGGAAATTTGACAATTGTCCCATCATATTCACGACAGCTAGATCACTTACGTGAGAAGGGAATGAAGCGAGTGTTCGTCGGGAAATTATGAAAATTTGATGTCTTAAATCGTTTCACAATTCATTCTTTTCCTATCATTAATTAAGTTTATTCATCATAACTGAAGAAAATCATTGTCACATATTATCAAGCAATTAACAATTGATTGGGAATTATTTGCGACTAAAATAAATAATATTCTTCGTATAACGTACAGCTTTTATAGCACATAAGGCATAACAAATGAATTTACATTCGAATAAATTGAAGCAATTGCTGTATTTTCATATCCTTCGGTGCCTTAAAGGCATGAACGATAATTGTAAACTTGTTGAAAATACTAACAGAAACTAGCAGGAAAAAAAATTTGTTTATCGTTGTTATTTCTATGTATAATCCTCCCACAAGAAGTTGATAAAAATATCTATCTGACTGTAAAATGGAGTGATAACTATTGAACAAATAGCGATAAGATTATTAATTATCAGATATTCAATAATTGATCAGTTTCTTGTCATTTTACATGTAACTGGAAGTGTTGATTTTCGCATTCTTTAATTTCGACTTATTCAATTTGTTGCTTGAAATCGTTATAAAATATTGGATTTTTTTCTTAATCACATAGTCTTAATAGTGTTGAAAAAAAGCCAATTAATAATATATAGCTAAATAAACAGCCTTAAACAGTGATCAATGCTTTACACATGCAAGATTTCTCATGAAGATGTACACATATCGGGAAATTATTTGATTGGTACCAAATTGTAGATTGACTGATGATACCTTTGATACGATTTATGTTGCTGGCACTTTGTTATTACATTTAGGATACTTTTCCTTTCGCTTTTCATAGATTCGTAATAGTATGATATATATATATATATTCTCAGAAAATAATCTCATACCAAATTTACTTCAAATGTCTTTCTCAAAAATTACTTGGAAATAGTTTCTTATCACTATTTTCATTTTATCTGTTACAAACAATAAGAATTGGAAAGGAAGATAAATGCAAAATGACCAGACAAATATAATCCTATCCTTATCTGGAAATTATTTTCAACACTGTGTATTTTTGCAGACAATAAAAATAGAGTTTCCTAAAGTTATTATTACAAATGAATGATGAAGAAGAACGAAGTAACTGTACACATAATGAAACCTGAATCCGGTTGAAGTAGACAAATAAATGTATCAAAGTATTGCATAGATATTTTAGTAGTGATATGATGAGAAGCAAAATATTCCTGGTCAAGAAAATAAAGCGGAATTCAGCAAGTTTTTAACTTAAAAAAAAAAAAAAAAAATTCCTTGACAATTTGAATTCATTTTTTTATGAAAAATTATGTAAAAATTTCAAGCAATACTGGAATGAATCAAATTTACAACACTGAAAATGCGATTGAGGCAGAAATCCGGAATGGTACCTGCAATCATTTCTTTGCTAAGAATCATCAAATTGATTTCATTTCGTTCACTTGAAATCCTTTCAGGAACGGTGTTATATTTGGTACTATTCCGAAAAGTATTTGGCAAGTGGCTTTTTTCAACACATTCAACCACATTTCGTGCTCCATCTTCCTGAAACAATTCTTTCTTTTAGGTTTCAAGAATGTTTTTTTTTTTTTTGAATTGAAAGTCTACATGGTTACATTATATCGTAGAATAAGAAAAGCATATGAGCGGAAATTCAAAAGTGAAATCGAAAAATTATTTTGAAGTCTAGATAGAGTTCAGAATTTGCAGTTACTACAAAGAATTTTTCATAAAATGCATTCGGTTCGTAAATTTTTTTAACTAGAATTTAATTCGTCTGCTCAAAATTAATGAAATTAACAATAAATAAAGACGTACGACTCGAGAAAGAAATCGGGATACATGCACAGTCTTTAAAATTTTTCGCATCAGCGGCGAAATATTGCTACTAAGCGATGTGCTTATAGCACCAGGATGAACAGCAATTGCTTGGATCCCTTCGATACGATCAAGGTAACAAGCCAACAATGCTGTTGCTAACTTTGACCTGCACAATATGCAACATTTAGTACAACCTGCTTCGCCATTTATTGACTTTTTTTTTATATTTAGAAAATATCATATCACTCGTATAAATAATGACAGTGAGAAAGACGACCTGGCATAGCTAAGCCATCCGGAAGTACTACTCGCCGGTGAGAACATTTTCTGTAAGCGATCACGCTTCGAAGATATCTTCGGACACAGAAATCTAAATCAATTGTAAATTGAAGTTCATTATTTCTCAATTTAGGGATTTTAATCAGAATTAATTAAAACAAGTCTTACAACATACCAATAAGGTGATTCATTTGAATCATTCGGAAAAAACTTCTTCAAATTTTACTATATAATTAATTCAAATTCTGAAAGTATCGAATATCTCCGCAAATCATATTTAGTTAAAAATCCAAGGAAGCGTTTGAAAATGGATCTGTTCTTAAAGAAAGAAGAATGGATGGGGATTCGAATGCCCTTTTTTTTGACGATAAATCTGGTACGAGTACAACGAAGATTTGGCAAATTCGAGTTCACCATAAATAAAAACGTTTCCTGTTTTGGTTGCACTGTATAATTTGTTTGCACTTTGTTCAATGGATAAATACCGATAAAATAAATCAACCCACTTTCGACCCGAAGTGAGTGAATAAAATTTTTTTAAAAATTTCGAATAAAACACATAAATTTCCGGAATATTTAATGATTTCATTGATATCTTCAAAAACTGCAATATCCATTTACTCTCCAATGAAATCCTATTTCAGCTATGAACAATTCAATTAGCAAATGAATTGAATGAAATCGTTTAATAACTTGTACCGTAATCTTCGTTCAAGATATCCATGTTTAATAGTGCTCATAAATCGTTTTTACAAATTTTCTGAACATTTGATCAAAATAGAGGGCAGTCTTGAACAGTGTTAAGATTTATAACAAAAAAAAAAAAAAAAAAAGAACAGTCATTCGCTCTCTCTCTTTCTTTCTATTTGTTTATAGAGTTTAATTGTTCGGTTCCTGTTCTCGTCCAATCCTCACATTTTATAAAATTAGCCAACGATAAAATTAGAATAAGAAAAGATCAAACATTAAGACAATTTTAGTTTTTTTTTTTTCTGATTATAATAATTTCGATTTATGTTTCCTTCATATTTCAACATTTCGTTCCCTATCCCATGCTATTCTTTCAATGAATTATGCATGAATTTTTACTTGTACAAAATAGACGTAAGTGCAATAATTTTGACTCCTTCTTTGGGCGTTGCAACACCTATCAGTTCGTTCAACAGGTAAAACTGTGCCAAATAATTCACCTGAAATTTGCACTTAATACAATTCTATAAAAACTTGCGATTATTCCTGCATTGATGTTCTTCATGAAGGATTTGTGTAATAACAGCACTTGTGACAAACTAAGTTTTCCAAATGAATAAGCCGAAAATAATTTAAGTGACTACTTAGTAGAAGTGTCATTTTATCCTGATAACATAAGATTTTCTTTTTAAATATACACCATCAATTTTAAAATATGAATAATTCATGAATTAATGAGAAAGCTGTAAAGTAATAAAAGTGCTACACCTGGAATGTAGTATCAAATCCATCCTTTGTTTTACATCTTTTTGGTAATAATACACCAGCATTTAAAATGATTATATCATAGCATCTGCAAAAATTCATCATCAATTAATCACTGACAGATGTCAATAATAATTGATAGTATCTTATTATAGAAGAAAATCTTTTCACCTTCCTAAATGACAATATTTACCGTATTCATTTTTACAGTGCAGTATGTTCCGGTCAATAATTTTCAAGATAATAAAAGTTGCTTTTTTAATGGATAGATTAAACAAATAATTTCGAGGTTTAGATAGCCACATTACGAGCCTTTTCTATACAGTTGCATCACAGCAATTCGATGGTAAACGGGTAAAATACTAAGGAAAAGAATGAAAATGAACTCAAGCTAGAAATTTTTCTACTAGTTATTGCTAATTACGCAACTAATTACTAAATTTAAATTCGTTTTTATAGCTTTCTCAAGCAAACTTCTTTTATTTTTTGTGTTTAGCTCAAGCATTGCACTTGGTTTCTTTATTAAAAAAAATCTGAAGATTCGAAAAGATTGTGAAAGTTTGAAACATTGAAAAGTTGAAATTTCTTCATCTCTTTGTTCTACAACATAGAGAAACGTTCACCTCTTCTGAGCAGTAATCATACTAACACTTTTTGAAACTGATAATAATTCACTCAGATCAATGATAATGAAATCAATGGAGGCATTATTACCCTGAAAAATATTTGAAGTTTTTTAAGATTATAACACAAAACATTGCACGGTGAGTATTTTTCTTTATTCTATGCAACTGATAGAAGTGTAAATAAGTATCACAAGTAGTATGGTCTAGGAAACAAAACTTTACCCATTTCATACCATTTTGTTTTAACTCTTTACTTTCGCTATCTCTTTTTAAACAATTTAAAAGTAGAAATTTTTCTAAAAAGAAAGCTTAAAAATATTAAGCTTTTTTGTACGACTACTTGTTCAATAACACCATAATTTATTATTAAAATTAAACAAATCTAGAAGAAAATTAGATGAAAGTAACAAAATAAAATCACAAACCAATCGCTTAATAATAGATGCACAGGCATTTTTTGCCTTATCAATATTACGACATGCAATGGTAACGTGATACCCTTTAGCACATAGTTGCAATGCTGTATGATAGCCTAAACATATATTTCAACCTTTTATTCAATCTGTATGCTATTACTTATTTGTTTCAGTAATTTAATCTCCAAATTGATTAAAATAATCAGTTAAGCAGTTGACAGCATGAGCCTTCATAAAGAGAATAATGTCCAGGTTATCAACACGGTACGTTATGCATCTTACATCCGAACAATTCTGATGTTTTAAATTTGATATTGTACTCTTTGACTGGATCTATTAATGTCTATCTATGATTGATAGAGCTTCATAAAGTTTATTATTGGTTTTCATTTTAACAAATAACTGATTCCATACGAATTGATCGCTATCGATGTCTAAGCGGACAACTATTAGTCATAATTAGATTTTATTAAAAATCATTTGAAGTTCTACTTCCGATGCTTTCGACACAACACTAGAATACGTTTTCAATTCACCTCTGGAATATTAAAATTTTAGGCTATTTTCCTCCATAAGACCTTTATAATGAATGTAAAGAAAAACGCGAAGCTTACATTTCAGTGGGAATTGATATGGTAAAAAATTTAATAATTTTATATTCAAATAAAAATCTTGGCCAGAATTTATTACTAAAATGATGATAAAATGTGGCAAACCTATTCCCTGATTTGCCCCAGTGATGAGAACAGACTGCTGTCGACGATGATTGGTTGCCATTTGAAATATGTATCTTAAGTGAACTATACAATTTACCTTTAAACACTACATAATGAATATGTATGATTTGTATTTATATATAAATAAATGTATAAATATATCTATCGATCAACTACACATATCAGACAATTGAGAGGCTGCTCCGCCCTTGAACATTCAAATGATAGTTTGATTGAAAGACGTTTTCGGGTAAAATATGTTCAGGTAGAAATTTGATTCACTTCTCCATCATCCTTTTCATTTTGATCAAACTCTTTACGTATACATTTTTCTTCATCTACTATCATTTTTCATGCAGCATTGCACCTACAAACCTGATTTGCAACATAATAACCTCCTGCTATAATTCTGTGCAACATTTCCGTCGCTTTTATTCATTTAACACGTTTCCGCTGTTTGACTAACTTCATAATAGCCAATAATTAAAACTTTTGTTTAGTTCCGTCATGTTTAAAAGCAAGGAGGAAAAAGAAAATATAGCCATCCACAATGCAACAGAATTTCTAACCGTTACCAATTAGAAATACTATGACGGAACAAAACAAATAGAGGAGAGGGAAAAGCAAGAAATCAGAACAACTCGCATACTGTTTCCCTTTTGAAATCTCCTGCCTGGGGAATTTATCACTCTTAATAAGAAGTATAGGATAATCATGATCATTTAGCAGAGTACCTCTTTTAATCACTATGCTTCATCTATCGTTTAGGTTTCTACAAACTATGAACCATTACCAGTAAATGAAATGTTACTCTATGAATAAAGAATGGTTAAGCTGAATATCCAAGGAATTGTGATACACTCTGCTATCTTTTGATTGTCGAGTATTATTCGAAGATTGCAAATCGGTCCTTTATTTGACAAGAATAAATGAATATATTCATTTGCGACATAAATAGAGAATGTTCGAACGAAATTTTGAAAAAGGATTTGGACGAATTTCAATTTTCTCAAAGCCAGCATCAGCAAGCAGTTGTTTAGCTTTTTCACGTCCCCACATTGCACCGAGTCCCATTGCATCTGAAAATTACAGTGAATTAGATTTGAGTGATGCGAAAGTAAATTATGCAAATCAGTTACCAACAACTACAATTGCGCCTAACGCTTGAGTACACTGCTGAAGATTTTGAATTTCATTGTGATATATGGAAATTCGAACATAACTCCAAGACGAGCATTTTCTATCTCTACCGAAAAAAAACTTGGTGTTAGATTTTCGACAATTCAATATTCCTATCGCCAAAATGATCATGAATGAAAGAATAATCTAGAAGACCTTTCAATGTCCTGCTCAGTCACTGATGATCAGCAGTTACTTGTGACAAGATTTCAACGAAGTATGTCGAATTTTGATCCTACAACTATAGAGTCAGTTTTCGCTTTTAATGCCACTGAACATATACAAAAGAAAAGAAGGAACAAAGTAATCCGAACTGAGATGTTTTAAAGCAGTCCGGAAAGCTGCTATTAAACGAGAACAAGCTTGAAAACCACATAGCTCTTGTGAAGATGTTCTGCATGTTCTTTTGCAAAAAAATTTTAAAAAATGCTCAAAAACAAATAAAAGGTTTATTTATTCATTGCTTTCACGGCTATTCATCAACAAGATCGATAAGTACAATGAATGACTTAATAGAAGCTGCTAAGTCTTCCTGATATTCTATACCGTTTGGTTTCACGACACTGGGAAATTCTGATCTTTAATCCACGACGAGAAGTCAGATATTCGACAGAACTTCCGGTTATAAAAAATAAGGAAATATTCAGTTAGGCAATTTCACATTATCGTGATTTATACAGGTAAAACGACAATGTTTACCTTCAGAGTTCATTCCGACTGGAAGACAATGTGACAGCGACACGCCATACATGAATGTGGATAATTCCATTTCCTTGTCTTTATAAACGTTGCCTGTACCATCAGTTTCAAACATCGAAAATAGACCATTTGGTTTCAGAACACGATATATCTCTTTCAAGCACTAAACTATGAAGTTCTTTCTTTAATTTACCGCAAATCTTTTAACCTAAAACTTACCCAGTACAATCTATCATTAAAAAGAAATGGCAATAAACTGAAAGAAAATGCCTACGCGATCAGGTCTCATTTGGTCGTGACAAGCGTCAAACATCATCACCCAGTCAAACTTCTCTGTCCATTCATCCTTCATCATTTGACCATTCATTTGCATGTACGACACATTGTCGAGGCCAGCATTAGCTTCGTCTCTTTTCTTGTTCGCTCCAACAACGGCTTCGAGCGAAAGATCGATTCCCGTGAAAAAACATTTTGGGTAATGACTTCCTAAAAACTATTAGAAGTCATTTCCTAATGTTAAGGATTACCAACAGTGTAATCGCAAATAGATCAAGCATATGCTTCAAGCACGGTGCTGTTGATCCTGGTGATACTGGTGCAGATAGAAAAATTGTACCTAATTCTGCAATATGCATTCCTCGACCACAACCTACATCAAGAACATGAATTCCACCCTCTTCCAGTTTGTTCTGCATCTCTGTTGCAGGTACAAATTTGCTGATGATATTTTCTTTATGTGCAGCTTCCGAAATTGATGCCATAGTTTTATCAAATTCATCGAACATTTTGTTGTCCATCCCTGAAAATATTTTCAATTAACAGCATGGTCTACTTGCCTTCATTTTGCTTGCAAATTCTATAAATTATTGCACTTTATCAGGTATCAAAAATTAAGCTATGGAAGACTTGTAGGAACAATGGAAAATTAAAAATAAGTAATATTCACGTAATGAGCTACTACTACTCAATTTTTTACTTCAAATTTGAAATTTCCTTCAAGTAATAAAAGGTTTGATAGCTCCAGCACAAAATTAAAACAACTGCAGTAAGTAGGGAAGCCGTACCAGCGTTTTGATGTGCTTGCACTGCAATAATATTCAGAAGCAAACAGGTGGAAAAAGTGATAACATCAATATACAAGCACCTGTGATTTGGGCTAAAAAAGAAGGAAAAGGTGAAGAACGTGGGAAGCAATTAAGGGAGAGATGGAATGCTATATGAAAGTGATATTGTGAATGTGCTTTGTCCTATCAAAGTAATTCTAAAATGCATCTGTTTACGATGAGTAAACCAAACATACAAACACAATGCCTAGAGCGATTTTTTTATGCTTCGAAAGCGATTTTTATAAGGACCTTCAACAAAACAAACTAATTTACCTAGTGGTCCATCTTTTCTGAAGAGCTCGATGACAGTAGGGTACGCTTTAGCACACATAAGGACACATTGTTGGATGACGAGAAATACATTCGCTTTATCGCCACAAAGATCGTTCATACGATCCTCTCTAATCCAGAATTTTTCTCCACTATCATCCACTTCAATAATCTTACCACAGGCCATAAGACATAACCATTCGCGTATATAGCTAAAATCTTCCAACTCGAAATTTTAAATTAACAAATTAGTTACATCAAAAGTTTACAATGTGACACTACCGTTCTTTCATGTCGGCTTTTTCAGCGACCATTGTACAAGTGGCTGGTTCTTTCTCCGATGATACAACAGCAAGGGCATCGAATAATTGAAGCTCATGTCCCATGACAAGTCCAATAGAGAGCATTCCATCATTCAGTATTTCCTGTAATAACTTACTATCGATATAACTGAAAAGTCTACGCGATCCTACGGACTTCATATCCTCACGTCTACATAAGCGACTACAAGAGAAATATAAAACGCGGTATTTATGCCCTCTCTTCGATTCATATATTCCAGGGTATCACTCTAACTCACCACCGATACTGATTATAATGTTGTATAAGATAAGTTAAGAAAAAGATTGAGGATAATGGCAGAAAAGAAAACGTCAAATGGTACTTACCAAGAGACGTTTCGAGAAATCCTCCATTACAGAAAACAAAACGAAGTCGAAGTAACGCTTTCAATAAGTACAAGCTGTGTAGAATGGTAAATGACAAGAAAAGACTGAAAAGAAAACATGGAAAATTGGAATATAGGAAAATGAAGAAGAGAGGCAAAGACAAGTTGTATTCATAAAAGGGACAGGAATAGAAGCTCCACTAGCACCACAAACAAATATGGAACACAAGTGCTTTCTGTTTGATTATAAATATGATGGGTCGATTATTGCTATTGCTGTTATTTTTTCTTGAACCTCCATAAACCAGTTCCTGCGTCATTAATGTAACCTTTTCTATGGAAAATCTGCAAAGGTCTGAAAAACAGTGAAATAAAGTTAAAAGCTGGTAAGGAATACGGTAGCCATTCCACGACGGAAAATGCAAAATTGCTGAATAAATGCTTGGAAAGACAACGAAACAGACAAACATAGGCTTAGATAAATCGATATCGTCCTTGGAAAAAAAAAAAAAAAAAAAAATACAACTCTTCAAGTTGAGACGAAAAAGAGACGTTTTGTAAAAATATATTTTCAGATAATAAAATTGCTTTAAAAGGAACTGCAACTTTCTTGAAAAAGATATCAATCCCGAAGTTCTAAAATAAACTAAAAAAAAGAGCTCAAAAAAACTACCCATAAATTTCAAGCAATTAATAATCCTTTCAATCATAGCTATCTGCAAAACTTTGAAATGATGTGGTACAAGCGTTTGCATAATGGCCTCCAAATAGTGACATATGCAAACGAGATGCTGTTACTTTCAACGGATCGGTGATTCTGTTCAGGTTGGTTGTTACTTTGGGTCGAGAAACCTGTTTGTTCCGGAATTATATTTGAACAGCTTATGTTGTACAGGAACATTTTACTATATCCGGAAACAGTTAGCTAAGATGAAGAGATAAATGATTGCTTCCCTACCATAGTTCCTGAAACATTTTGCATGTCATTGTGGATTTCGTGGAAGATTCCTTGGTTATTGACATTGTTATATTATAGCAGTTGACGATTAACTAATTCTCCAACATAAAATAAAAATACTATTATACATAACATTTTGTAGATTTTCTTTTTGATTAAATACAAATTTGACTCTTTTCTTTCTGAGTTTTGATTACTCATGTTGATACGTCATATATTTTTCGGTTCCGTTATGTTCGATGAATTCCTCATCGATTTTTATACTGTTACTTCTGTTTCATTTAATCCTACTTTATCATTTTTTCTCTGTCATCTGGTCAACTAAAATATGAAGCACCTCTGTAGAACAAATCTCTTGCTTAACTTGAATAGTATCACCCGTTATCAACACTGATATGCGCTTCATCTTAATATTTCAAGAATGTGGCACTGCAAATCTAAATAGCCGAAGTTATCGTGAAGTTATTATTAGTTGGAAGCTCCGCTGAAGTTCAAGTCATAACAAATGTTTCTTCGTTGTGGTTCTTTTTCATTAACTGTTGGCTATGATTTAAAAACAACTTATTTTCGGAAAACTTGCGGTTTATCATTCTAAATTTCAATTGACTTTTGACAAACTAATCAGCTGAAGGATTAAATGTTGTGTGACGATCTCACGCTTTTTAGGCCTTTTGGCGGTCGTTCTACTACTTGTGTCTGCTTTACTAATGGCAGATAGGTGATCTTGCAGCTTTACGGCAAAAATGGTTGTAAGTTTATTTTAGAAATACTGTGTAGAATCCTTCAGCAACTGCCGGACTCAATGACTTTCTTCGAACGAGCAGCAAAAACATCTTCTTATTGATACTGGAGATTGTTACATTTCGAAAATAAGCTTCCAGCACTAGGTTGCATGCACATACAAAGAAATATCGGTTCGAAATGAATATGCTATGCTTGGTAATTAACAATAGCAGTAGTTTGTTGAAAAATGTGCTATTTTGTAGGCAAGAAAGTCAGTAAGTTTGTTGACATATGTTGTTGACAGTATTGTTGACAAGTTTTAGTGGGTTGTGTAGAATCTTCGAATTGAAATTATTAAATACAGCTTAGTTGGACTTAGTTTCTTTTCGTGTGTTGCACATACAGTATATTTTAAATAGTTCTTTCGGGTTGGAATCTTTTATCTGACATGAAGAGTTATTGTGAATAGCGAGTGTAATTGATAAGATGTCGACATGCAAACCATTTCGTTTAATAACCGTATCACTTTAACTTAGATGTTGGCCTTAGAACTTTTACGAATAGCTCGTTGTTCTCCGGTATCGTCGTATATATGACAAAAATTTTGCCATTTAAAATATCTGTTCGTATACCGTTGTATTTCATAATCAGCGGTTTTAGTTGCGGAAGTGTTTTTGTGTCTTCATCTAGCAGAGTCAAATTTTTCTTTAAAATTAGGATGTGCGAGGTATTCACACTCAGAGCTCACTTTGCAGCATACTTTCTTATTTGCTGACAAACCACATTTGTGCAGTCTCAAATTCTATCTCATAGGCTCGACCAGTAAGAATTTCAAATGAATTTTCTTCCATAAGACTTCACGCCGTTCGATTCGTTCTTGAAGCAAGGTAAAGGTATATATATGAATTGGATGAAATTGTCTACAAAGTTTGATGTGGATCATTTTCGAATCAACAATCATCATATTATGTTCGGAGGGCTTGATTCTGGTTCGGATAAAGCATATTAATATTTTGACGCTAGAAATAACAGAAGTTTATACTGAAACGAGAAAAGCTTGGAAATAAAGTTATGTTGTTATAGTCTATGTTTTATAGTTCCTTTTTAATAGTACTTTTTTCTTCAATTGCTTTGGATGATTTCCACTTTTTGGCTTATTTCTAGTGCCCTAAAATCCCCATCCTTTAAATATATCAGTATCTCAAGACTCTTATTTGTTCAGCAGCTAATCTTAAAGTCATTTCCTGTAGGTAAACTTGCATCTTGTAAATGATGCTGCAGTTAAAGAACTGGGGGTATTTGAATTGAGGGTGTTAGGGTTACGCGAACTATGTTATGTGAATTTTTTCGGTTATCGGAGTAATTTCACCAGTCTATCGGAGCATTTGATAGGGTTATGCAATATTTTTCATTTGAGTATAGCAAATAAGTTCTTGCATTGAAATTTCTGGACATCTGTCACTTACAGTGATTTCTAATCTTTGAGTGACGTCATTGGCCCAGGCTGGAGATGCTTCATTACTCCCTTATTCTTAACAGTAGCCTGCACCAGTATTGATTCTGTTCAACAGATGACCTAGCTATCCTTGTTCCACGTCTGCTTCCTACAATGTGCTATCCATGCGTCTCAGTCATTCTACTTCGGACGTCTGATACGATTTTTTTCCACCCTTTCCTTTATTTAAAAGCTTCATTCCCCTTGGCAAAATATTTCCCTCAAATTCATGGTCAATTCTGTATTTAGGTCACTAAGATTTCATGCTTGTACCTGAGAAGTTTTAAATTGCCAAGTTTGCAAATTCGATCAAATATTTTTGGCATGTCTAAAAGAGATGCGGTACCGCTCGGTCAATAAACGTTTAAGTTATCACATATTGTTAAGTCCAAAAAGGGTGGAGCATTTCTTCGACTAGAAAAGTAGTATACGATCGGAAATGATCAAGTAAAAAGTCTGTATGAAATAGAGAAGACTGTTATCTTATTCGCGGGAAATTATTGCAATGTACTGGAATAGTGTTCCTGTACGTAATGTGAATATCAGTGACGTTCGTCATATCTTACTTTGAGCATGTAAATTTTATAATTCCTGCACAAAAAAATGTAACTGTAATCAAAGGAATTCTTTGGATGACTGTCCTTCAAATCTAAGCAAAAACTGGGACGATTTACAGTGGTATAAGCTGACGCCCAATTTTTATTTAACAGTTACCCGTAAGTGGTGTCAGTTACAATTTAGTGAGGAGTGATTTAGTTTAAAGGTGTTAAGGCTCATTTTACATTTCATTACACTGCGATATTCCTTCCAGAATGATGAGGGGTTTTGTTTCGTATCCATATAGACGAAAAGGAAATTTGCTGAGGGTCCATCACAAAGCGATTGAAAAGCAGTGAGTCTAGCAAAATATTTTACAAAAGAAGCCCATATGAAAAGATACTTTTTCTTACATATATTTAAAATGTTCTAAGGCATACGTTCAGAAAATTTTTTTAAATGGCTGGAAATACGTGGAACTAGCTTTATGAAAATCTGTTCCGTGCCTGCATTAAAAGTTGGAGTGAAACATTTCTAATTAATGGTAACATTTCGTTTATGTAACTGTTAACGAAATGCAGCTCTTATTTGCAACATAAGAATTAATTTTCTAAACAATTCTGTCACGTTTTTGCGGTGTTAATTAATTCATTTTGTTGATATTGAAGTTGCCTAAGCTAGAAATATTAAATTTTATTGATTTTCTTTTTGTTTCATTTTCTAATTGCTGATCTATTGACTGCTACATTCGCTTCTAGTAAGCAAAAATGGAAAGAATTCTTATATATGAGTTGTTTGGTAGCTTTTGTATATAAACCAATTTTACGTGTTATTTCACATGACCGAAGATTCTCTCCTGAATTTTTGCGCTTATTGTCATATCTGATTTTTCTTGGCACTAAAAATAAATAAATAAATATATATATATAATTGTGATCTTGTCGCTTTTTTCTCCAGCAGCTTGCTATGGGATATATGGTTCTACGAACTTGGCACTTTACTGTGGTCAACCACACCTACACTTTATAGCCTCAGTTGTTTTATCCTGCTTCTGCTACAACGTTTGCAATGATATTACGTCTTTTGCCCTCGTAATTGTTCAAAATGATAGGCCTACCCATAATTTTACCTATATTCGTGGAGTGGATGAGAGAAGGAGGAGAGGGGAAAGCAACTGTAGTGATGTTTCAATCCATCATTTCATATGTTTTCGCTGCTGCTTCTGTGGGGATGGACCAATATCGTTTTTTTTTTTTTTCTCAAATTTTTGTTCCAGACAGTAAGTTACTACAGGTTCCTTCTTCATCATCCTGCTATTTGAACATAAATGTGTTCACCTTCTGCTATGCTTCCATTTGATCTTTTTGGAAAAGATTTTTAAGCTGTCCAAAATTACGGTAATAATTTTTATATCATTCACTTTTCGTACCGATGATACTAGTGCACTCCATTAGGTTTAGCTCTGCATTTGCTCCTCATGCATTCCTTTTTCATTGATTTAGTTGCAGTCAGGGGTAACTAACTCCTGTGTTTGTGTCACATTGTACGTTATTGATTATTCGGCGTATAGCATTTATTGCAAGTATACGTTTGTGGAAGATAGCATCTGTTAGGAAAACTTTGTGTTCCTCATAAATTTTAAACATGTTGGAATGTCACGCGTATATCTGCCGTAACTGTTAAGTCGTATTTTGTCATAGGACTTATTTTGTACAGGCTTGTATCGCAGAAAGAAAATTATCGCTCTGTATCATCATAATAAATATTAGTTGTTCTTGTTGATCCAGAACATAAATCCCGATCAAAAATCGATATTTGCCGTCTTGATTGTTCTATTTTTAACCATTATTTGTAAAATTGTGTTTTAGAGGGGAAAAGCGCATTGGAGTGATGAACGATATTTTTTCAGTGTAAGCAAATCGAAACACAACAAGCATATCACGCGACGCCACGTGGCGCGGTGAATTTCTTGAGGATGTCTTGCGTTGAACATGAAGTTCCTCCGGGTGGATCTTCTGGTATTCTAGCGGATGTTTCCTCCAGTGTAAGTAATGCCGCTTTTTTCACCTCGCTCGTAACAATACCTTTTTTGATGATCTTCTGAGACAGCTTGTTTTAAATAGAATGATAAATTAGTGAGACAGGAAAGGGTATATCGACAAATTCGAAGAAATCGAGACACGGTTACATTCCGTACAATCCAGTGAGGTAGCACAACCCAAAGTACAACTGTTTTATGAACGTAACTCAATATATAAACGAGTCAAGAGTCGGGTAACCATGACATGATTTGGTTTATTTAGTTTATATTTGATCTCATGAAATCCATGAAGCAGGAAAACTTTTTTGTGGAAATATCGATACGGTATTCTTGAGGAACCTTTGTGGCTCGTGAAGCATATAAAAGATACTAATGCAAATGGAGTCATGTAAATAGCATGTCCAGGAATTAAAATCTATTTTAAAATCCCCACCTTCAATATTGTAATCATCGAATTATGATGGCGTTTCCTGTAACGGAAGGAACGCTAGACTCCGCCTCTCCATGGCTATTCTCATGGGAATTTTCAATTATAGCCTTAATGCCGTTTCCAAAGAGTACCATTTCTGTTTTATTAGCATTTTAGATTCCTCTTAAATCTTCATATTCTTAAGTTCATTTCAGTTCGTCGTTTGGGAATAGGAGAGGGTAAAGCTCAAATTCTTTTACATATAAACTTTAACCATGGTTGTTGATGAAGCAAAGTTCATCCGTAGGCAGATTTTCCAGTTCATTTTTTTTTCGAAAAACAAAATAGCTTAGGCCAGTGGTATAATAACTTTGGTGTGACGATATGCTGAGCACTACTCGAAAGTTTTTTTGCAATTAGTTTTTAGACGCTTCAAACAGTATAGGTTTTTAGCAAATTTTTGCCACTACTCTATTTCCAACCTGTAATGTCTGTCCATGCTCTTCATCTATTACTAAATGTCGTACTGCATTTTATGACTGTAACAAACGATGTGTTCTGAAGTTTGCGTAAGTATATCAAGGAATCATTTATACAAGGAAGAAGAAATGGTCCTATTCCCTGACAGAAATGTAGCTGTGTAGAATTGTGTATGACGTTGAAATGGTGATTATTAAGCAAAAGCATTATGTGTCAGCGGTATGAAAACTACAAGTGCTACTGAAGAAAATTTGCATGATTTGGAAATCGGGAACTTGGATCATCCATCACTTCCATGCTGCTGTTATCCTTGATCTTTCACACCATTCATCACTAAGTAGGCAGCGATCATTGATCAGGATGCAATTCCAGCTGCACAGATTTTTTCTTGATAGACTGTGATAAATCAAGAGATTGAACAGAATATAGAAAGAAAGAAATAGGTCAACAAACTGTGCCAATAAAATTACATCTTTGGATCATTTCCGGATTATCATTATCTGTCCTCGGCCAAATTTACAATCATTGCTAAGTGGTAGAGGAGTTAGCTTCTATTTCCACTCTGTTTGCATACAGTCATGTCCACTTTCTTTTTTTAGAATGATAAGCTTCGGTTAAAGTCCATTTGCACTTTACATATGTTTGGCGAATCATTTATTCGTACTTGTTGGTTCTTTAAACATTATGAAAAAGGTTATAAATTTAGTGGTTTTTGAAATCATGTCTGTTATAAGGTGAGTCGAGTGAAAACAGGTGGAGGAGAGGGGGAGTGAAAGAGAGAGGGCAAATCATGGACGGACACATGTAGTTACAAAAAGTGGTAGCAATTAAATGTGCTGGAAATCTAAGCAAAATGGAGAAGACAGTTGAGAAATTCATTTTTTCTTTCTGCAAAACCTGGTTGTGGCTCGTATTTCCCTTCTTATTGCTTCTACTGTTTCCTTCCTTGTTCCACGGATAGATGCATTCTGCGAATTCAGCATATTCCACCAGTGCGGTGTGGCTTGGTATTAACTTGACAATGAATAAAAAGGTACATAAAGTACGATTTTATATTTGATGTATCCAGAGAAGTGGGTCAGGAACTAAGCAAAAAAATTTATTGCTGGAAAATATGGAAGGTTTAGAGTCAGAAGAAGAGCAGCTGAATATTCCTGTCATTCATCAGGGAAAATTACATAAGACGAAACTCGTAGTAGACAAGTGAAGTTTTTATTGCAGACAATTGCGTCTCTTCCTGCTTTTCACAGTCTTTCATTTCACATGGCTATGACTCGTCATTTTGCACCTTTTTAAGCAAAAAAAATATGACTGGACCTTTTTAATGAAAGTCATTGATTTAAATATATGAATATTTAAGCATATCTTTCTAATGGTGATTCTCTCAAGCTTTTATGCGTTGCAGAATGACATTTGGTCAATTTTTCCTCACTAATTTTTTTTTAAAGTAATTTTCTTTCTTATTAAATCTTAAGTCATGAAGCAATAAGGGACGA
Organism: Dipetalonema caudispina; assembly: GCA_013365325.1. NCBI lineage: Eukaryota > Metazoa > Nematoda > Chromadorea > Rhabditida > Onchocercidae > Dipetalonema > Dipetalonema caudispina. Next base: position 92,220 of record JABVXV010000071.1, on the reverse strand, counting down.
CCTATAGTTATCCAGGTGGTGTATAATGTAGAGATTTTCTTTTTATTCTGCTATGAAATCCTTTTTGTAAGCATCTACTTCTCAGTTTTTTATGTTATATCATTAAGTGAGGATCACATGGTTCAGGTTGAAAAAAACAATAAGGCAAACAAACGGTTGGTTTATATAAAGAGGCAGGGGACTAATAGACATATTTTATGTCCCTCTACATCAGGCGGTAATTTTTGTGAAGGATCATCAAAAAAAGGCATGATGGGTAGTGAGTGAGGGGTTTTTTTATGTCATATCTGTGGTTCGTCGTCTGTATCACCCACTCTTATACTTCCAGCTGGACGTATTAATTTAGAATCTGATGAATGTGATGAGGTAATGTTGAGATCATCGATATACATTTATGGCATTCTAATTTCTTCCTTCGTCATCTTTTTATCCATCTAGTCGAAAATTTTTGATGCAGCAATGAATGGATTGATGCAATGTATTAATTTAAGTAGTTTTGAAAATTTTCCATTTCAGTGGAGTGAATATCAGGATTATTTCTGGATGATTAGAATTTAATCTAGCTCCTGTTGTAAATCTTCATTATTAGCAACAGTGGTTGTATTTTCACGACGATTAGATCTCCGTAATCTCTAATCACTAGGAGGTAGCTTGTCATTTACTGTAACGGTTGGTGAAGTCTTGGCGTTTTTTTTTTTTTTTTTTTTTTTTGTTTCGAATGTGTCATCGCTTATTCATTTTTATTCATCCATCTCCTGTGCTCAGAGAATTTGATAAGCCAGCAAACTTACTTTATTTCAAAGTGATCTCGATAATTTAGGGCGAATCAAATGATTCTTCGCATAGGATGGGAGCGGCGATAACGGAACCCATGGCAATCGCATCGACCTCTGCAGGTTCTGCTGCTTTTTTAACGATGCCGGAAACAGGAACGCCGCCATTAGCATCTTCTCTTCCTAGCGTTCTTTGTGTAACATCCAAAACGTCCGATGTGATTTGCAATCCATGGAGGAATTTGGTCAGTCAGAACAGGAGGCGTTATAAAAAGGACAATTTCGATCTAGATCTTACATGTAGGTACATTTCGAAGTTTCTTTAAGTGAAGTATCTTATTAATGATTCTCTTATGAAGCATGGAACTAATTATTCCTTCCTGCTACCCTAGTTTTTTTTAAAATTTGAATCAGTTCTTACTGTCTGTAGTTTGAACGAAAAGTGCATCGCATAAATGAGTTGGATTTAGAGAATTATTGCCAAGTTTGAAATTTTTCTGATGGGAGAAATATCTGTAATGAAATCAAGTGCATCGTTCATCCCTTTCTTCTCCATGCAGTTTTAATTATACTGATATAAAAGAATTTAGCCAACATGATATGACTTTTTTTGTCCTGAAGGCCATGGCAGGTTATACTTTTATACCAAATAATATCATGAATATTTTCTAGACATCACAGACCGGATCATCGCAATGGGCTTTCCAGCTATCGATCAAGAAAAAATTTACCGGAATAGCATGGAGGCAACAGTTGCATTTTTGGAACGTTATCATGCTGATCACTACATGGTTTTCAATCTGTGAGTAATGTTTTATTCTTGCTTTCAATAAAATGTAGTACAGAGGTGTTCTCATTTCTACAGTTATAAAAAAAACAGATTACCTTCGAGTTTTGCAAAATATTTCGTAGTGAAATACTTTTTATAAGATATCTGTAAAATCATATAAGGTTTGTTTGGTCATGCAGAGAAAGTAAAGTAGCTAACTATTCCATTTGATTCTCCCTTAATGTTTTAGGCGTGGACGGCATGCATACGACCCGAGCTATTTTCACAATCGCGTGATGACCTTTGAAATGAATGACCACCATCCACCAAGGCTGGAACTGATGGCACCTTTTTGTCGTGCTGTAAGTTTTTATGGTAATTATTACATAAAAGTTTATGCTTCTTTGCAGTTGAAATCAACTGGTGGATTCCATTTAATTTCGCGCTTCTACTTATAATACATAGATACTGACCTTTCGAAAAACTTTATAACTTGAATAGATCTGCTTTCTAGCGATCAACTCGTTTCCGAACTACTAGCATCTCCTTTTTGCTTTAATTTAAAACTTTTTGCCTATTACGAACACTGGTTTATGAGATCCGTTTCTATCCTTTTTTTCATCTCTCGAAGTAGAAGTTGGTGGAAAAATGAAGAATACAATTAACTTTTTTTTTTAAAGTTCATTACCGTTTATTTTCCGACTTGAAGCGGAAGATAAACGATTCTGTACCAAACTACATTTCTAAAGATTAGGACTGGATAGATATTCGAATATACTAGTTTATTCATTCTAGATGTTACACGTGCTTTCATTGTAGGTGCATGACTACTTGGCTGCTGATGAGCAAAATGTTGTTGCTGTACATTGCAAAGCGGGTAAAGGACGTACGGGTGTAATGATTTGTGCTTATCTCGTGTATATAAATTTTTATTGTTCACCAAGGCAAAATATGGATTACTACAGTATCGTAAGGACTGTCAATAATAAAGTAAGTTCGGATACTTGCTGCAGAAGTTCATTTAAATGTAAATTTATGCTGAAATTGCTATCTCTATTTATTTATGTCTCCATAAGTAACACTATTTCAGGGTGTAACTATACCATCTCAGCGACGTTACGTTTATTATTTTTCACATTTAAGGAAACGCAATCTCAATTATATGCCGCTTCGTTGTGAACTTATTGGTGTATACTTTGAGCGACCTCCCAGACTGAACGGTTAGCATTTTGATATTTCTTTTTTTTTTTTTTACCTTAACCATATTTTTTCGTTCTTTCGTATGGAGCTATTTCATAAATTTCGAAGAAGTGTTTCTACAAAGGAGGAAAACTGAAATGTTATCACTACCGTCATCATGTTGGTTGTTGCTTTGATTATTAAAATAATGCACGGATGTTAATTTTTTGACCTTTACGTCATCAAAAGTATATAACAATCAGATATGAGTGAGGAGAAAATTCTAGATAATAGGATTTCGGGCATTCTAGTAAGTTAAAGATTTCACGTGATGGTTTTGTCTTTAAAATTTTTGTGAAAGCTATTTTTCAGATTGGTCAGTTTTTTATTCTTCAAGATCTTTTTTCCAGGTATCTTACTCGATGGAGCATATCGGTTACGAGTTGCTAATGGTGATGTAGATGTGTTTATACCGGGACCTCTTCGTCTGAGTGGTCGAGATTTTGATGAAGAGGAAGCACTGTGGAGCCAGTATCCCTGCTCTGTAGGGGAAGACCAATTCAATCCATACGACCCACAACCTGGAAAAGATTGCATTTCAAGGTATACTAATTTTCAGTCTTTCAGCAGTTAATTTAGTTTGAATATTTCTTTGCAAATGAATGGTCTTGTTTTACAAATATAGTTCATTAATTGCTAGGCGATGTTATGGATGGAGTGTACCAGCGAAGAAAAGAGTATTTATCGAAGGCGACGTTCGGATTGATTTTTATGCGAAGAAGTGGTTTAAAGGTCTGGGATGGACTTTGGTAAGACAGTTCTTTATCACTAACGTTTCATTTGTTTGTTCTGGTGATGTATTATATTTACAGAAAGATCGAGAGAAGCTGGGACATGTTTGGTTCAATACAATGTTTACTTGTCCTGGATATTGTGGTGGAGTATATGTACATGGTGACGAAGCGTATCCTTACCCAAAAGGTGGAAGTAAGGAATTTCAGACTTTATCTCTAGTATTCTTTTTCTAGTTTTTCATAACTGAATGAAGTTAAGAAACAAGTGTTTTTAGGTTTAAATGTGTGTGAGTTCAAACGAATCAATTTTTTATTTTAGTTAAATGAAATTTAGTGAAAATCGGGAATTTGATGCTCTTGGCATATCGTAATGGAATATAGAAGACACGCACTGCGCACTATACATTCTTTAATAAAATTTATATTTAAGCAACAATTTTCAATCCGCGGCCACCTGCGGATTCTCGACCTTGCGAAACAACAAATGGTATTCTTAAAAATACTCCCCAGTATTCTGATGGTAATCGTAACAATAGAAGGAAACGATATGAAAAGAAATCCCATCTGAAAAACGAAAGGCCAGGTAATTACCGATTATAACATGAGCATTCGGTATTTTTAGTCGAATCTTCATCTTATATAATGACTCTTCTTTTATGCTAATTTTTGTTGAGCAAAAAATGGATTAATAATTAAAAGATTTGCAGTATCGCATCAGTGGAACATTGATTCTCCTCCAGGACTCGAAAAGCATTGCCCTCTTCGGTGTTTGCCTCTAATATATCCTGAACAGCTCGGGCGACAACCGTTCGTTATACACTTTTTTTTTCCAAATTGTCCATGTAAGTAATGATAATGTTAGTAATATGTAGGACTCACGATTAGTGTTTCGAATAACAAAAGTGATAGGGAAAATATAAAAGAACTCGAAAGAGTTGAAGAGATGTTTTAATATTTTTAATGCAAAATGTTTGACATTTTAGTCCACGAAAAGAAATTATGACAATGTTGCGTGATGCACATATGAAGCATTTGATCAGCGATAAGTATAAAAAGCATCTTCAGTCAGTCCCATCCGGTGATGCTATTCCCAGAAGTCCTGAAGGTTATTTTACTTATCCCAGTTTAAAGATGGTAAAAAAGGTGGTTTTACAGATTCATTTCAAAAAATATTCCACTTTCAGTCAGGCTAGACTGTGGAGGGCCCATGTGTCTGATGCGTCGACCCTGCGAGCATGTCCTAACATTTAGTGTTTTGGAAGTAGATCGAGCTTTCAAGCATGACAAGGTGAACAAAGGCTTGAAGGTAAGGTGTTCAGCATTTTCGTAATTTCTATGTAATTGTTGTGGAATCTGCATAAACTATTAGTTTCTTTTTCTTTGCTCCTGATACTTTGTTCAGATATATGTGGTGGTGAGGTGCGTTGATGTTGACAACAAAGACGATGTCGAACTGGCGAAAAAATGTATCGAAAATATGTATGCAGCACAAGCAAAAATCGATGCAGCTAGATCGGAGGAGGTAAATTCTCTTGAATGCCAACACTGAAATTTATTTATAGTATTCTAATTTTTCCATTGAAAGTATTAACATTTTTAGATGCGAAAAAAAAGTGGACAATCCAGATTTGAAAGCCTCTCTGACAGTACATCATCACATTCATCAGGTTCTTACTCAGCAGATGCTATATCTGACCAACCTTGGCGATGTGATCCACGCTTGCAGAATGCTAATTTACGTAAATATTTCTTCAGACAACGAACAGATTCGAAATCGGTTCATCCTCCGGCGAATTATCGGTATACTGGATATTAATTTGTTTTATAGCTAGTTAGAGCGGACAGTTCTTTTCGATCGGTTATCGTTTGATTACGGTCATTTCATATCCGAGTACTTTTTTGTGATTTTGTTTACATCGGCATCTCAATAATGAAATCATTTTAATCTGTTGTGGTGTAATTTTCTACGTCGATGACATTTTCTGTGAACATTATTTGCACTGAGATTGAAGGCTTTATACAAAAGTTTTTTTGAAGCTTTTGAAGCTAATATTCAGTTAATTGGCTTTTTTATGGTGGAATTGCACTTGGATAAGTTGAAATGTTCCAATTGAAGGCATGCATCATTTTATCTCTTTATAGGTGTATGCCCAGAAAAGCTGATTCTCCATCTTTGGATTTGTGGAAGACTGGTCTAACAAATCACGCTGGTGATGATTCTCTGGGCGAGGAAGAAGCTACGGTAAGATTAATGTGACATAATGAATGACATTTGTATATATCTGGTGATTTTTTTGGTTTGCAGAAAAAACAAGTTCAGAATGCAGATAATGAGTACGCAAAAGAAGATTTTATAGCAACACAAGATCGAGAATGGTTGGAAGAGTCATCCGAGGTCCGTTTCGATTGAGTAATTTGTAGGCTATGGCCTCGATTTCATTTTCCCTATTCTGAAGTATCATTACATCCGTTGTCTTGTATTAATAAAGGGTAGAAGAGGCACCATTTCTTTCATTTTTTCTTGTTGTAAATTTCTACCGATTTTTGAAATATTTTGCTTGCAGAGCGAAGACTGAAAGCACTTTTATTTCATCCATCGGATTTACCACCCTGAAAAAAAAAAAATGGATTACATTCTTAATAAGGAGAGGACGAAGAGATGGTACTCACACAGAATACGTATTTGTCGAGCTTAAGATTGTGGGTGTTATTTGTGCGCAAGGTATCATGTGATGTTCGTTTGCTTGTTGCACGTTGTTTTAATAGTTATCAGAGTGTTGTAACAATCAAAAGTTCAGCTTTATAAGTTACAGATATTGATTTTTCAACAGTTTGCTTCAGCGGTCATTAAAACAGTGTTTTTTTTTTTTTTGGCAGTTGTAATCCAACTTTTTTACAGAGTTGTTTCGTTGATTTATATCTGGGAAGAGCTTACTAGCCGAGTTTAATGTAATTTTTTGTTGTAGTAGAATCCCCCATTGTATGATGATTTTTTAAAATTAGATTTTCTTCTTACTGTATGTTATAACACGCTAATGTACTGCCAGTTTAGATCTACATTGTCTAGTCATCAGCGTGAACCGAACAATCACTCTCCGTGCTTTTCTACAGCCTTTTTTTTAAGTAGACACCAATCAGTAGGTCAAGTGTGCATCTTTGCTTTTTTCACTGTATTGGTAAGTCAATATTTCTTCTACATATTTATGGTTCTCGAGTTTTTCTTCTCTGTTTTTCTGAAACAGAATTCCGTTGCAGTTGTGATATTCCTTACTCTTAGTCATACATTTTGACACCAATTTTATTTCCTTGTATTTCAAACCCAAACTTAATTTCAGTGATTCTTCTTTCCTTATTGTTAATGTTGTCATAATGTCGAACTTCCGCAATCGACGTTTCATTATAACTGTGTTTAGTCTTTGTCATTCTTTGCTGCAACATTTGAGGAAGAGATAATATCACAAGTTTCAGTTTGCCCCGAATGTTCGCTCACTCGGTTTGTTTAATATTCCAGCAGGTGTTCCATTTCTTCTGGAGGCAGTAGGAGAGGGGATTAATCAGAGAATATCCACAATATTGTAAAGACTTTGATTCTCGACTTGATTCTTTGTTTCGCATTCTTACGCCATAGATACATAAGCATATCATTTAAAAAGTTCTGCGCATGTAGTTTTCAGTGTCACTCCTGGTAAATTAAACACAAGACAGGAAACCTGCTGGAGAGATATACTGTTATCACTTTTAAGAGATTGCGCTTCACCTGTAGAGGAAATAGATGGTCCGATACTGATATCTGTGCGTGTTACGGTACTGCCATTATACAAACTGTATTGCAATAAATGAAAATAATATCAAAGCGGTTAGTATTTCATCCTCCTCTAAATAAAGATTACGTTTTCCATAAAAGGAAGTTGATTTCCGTTTGAATGGACGAAGTCACCGTCTTCTGAGACCACTGTAATATTCTTCGCTTGTGACTCATTTCTGATCTTTTTCATGAATCGCAACAGCAATCAATCGTTGTCTTTTTATCATAGTTTTGGGCACTTTGTAGGTACCATTCTCTTTCAAGAAATTTCGAAAAGTTTCTTTTTTGTTTTAGAACTTACTGAAGCAACAATAGCTGGTCTGTCCCGGTAGTAATTTATAGGGAGATGGTGGAAAAGAGGAGAAAAAGATGTGAGTAAGGTTCCTGATATAACCTTCGAAAAAATTCGAGTAGGCGATGAGAAAATTCTAACCTGGAACAAGCACTTTATTCTCGGTACTAGGCAAATATGAATAATGCCATCATAGATCTTAAGAATTCTATAAAACAACAAATAGGATCTATGCGTGCTCTTCCCTCATAAATCAATATTCTCCATCTGTTTTTAATATACTGTATAATATTTACAACCCGTATATATTCTGATTCTGTCAGATATATGCACATTATATTACTGAAAATAAAAGTTCCTACAAAAAAAAAAAAAAAAAGATTTGGAAAAAAGGTCCAAATACGTTAATCGACATAATTACACATACAACACACATATACATCTTCTATCCATTTTTGATAATTACAACACATCTGGATAGAATGGAACGAGCTGTTTAATGTCACGCCCTAAACGACTGAACGTGTAAGTGAGAGTGCCCGCAACTGCTGAAGCTGCTAGCGAACCAGTCACACAATATACTGCCGAAGTTACAATTATAATTTTCGCAACTGTTGCCTAGAAAAATTAATATGGAATAAGCTCCACTATTGGATCGGCTCAGTCATTTCAAAAATAAACAATGGGCTTCCTCCTACATCATTATTTCGATGACATAGTGAGGGGGTTCCAACCTAGATGGAATTAACATTGAAATCACATAAAATATACGAGGAAGATATTGAGAGTAAAAAGGTAAAAGGACAGAAATGGTTACCTGGTTGCTTTCTTTCAAACCGTATCTGCAGTACTTTGCAAAATGTTCACAGTTATTTAGCAGGAGATTGTAATTAGTTTTCCCAAGCTACAATTTTTATTAAATAATTAATGCACGATCACTTCACTACTACGTCAATGATTACAACAGAAAGAAATGATCAAAAATAATTATAACTGAGAAAAGCATACCATAAGTAGAGCTCGATCAACTACAATAGCCGGCGGAAACGGCCGTTTCTCTTTATCGAGTGAATTATTTATCCGACAGCTATCACCATTGGCAACAATTATTAGCTCGTCACGACGAATCTGAAATACACTAACAGTCAAAACTCCAACTCGTCTTTTTGTTTGATTCTACCGGATTTAACTACAATTTCAACTTCCAATTACATAATATATTTCTGATGGGCAGTTAGCTCAAAATTTTTCAGCAATATGGAAATCTATTTTGCATAGACTTGCTTTCAATTCCGACCACCTCAACAGCAATAAGTCAAAATCGTATAAGTTTTTTCCATATGGAAAAGTATTTCAAAGATTATAAAGTATTGGACAAAATAACCTGTATTTGATTTCTACATGACACTTTTGTTCTGATAGTTGCCAAAGATTCAACGGAGCTGCTGATAAGGTTATCGCCAAAATCGCCGAAATCGGTCCCTGTATGAGCAACATATGCTTTTTTATCGTGAAAACCAATAAACACTCCCCAGTGCTGAAATATTTCAATTATGCAACAGTATAAAATTAAAGGAAAATAGCGGCAGGAAAGTTGAATAGACAAACAGTACTTACTCAGCTTTTGCTTTCTTTTTCCGCATAAAAAGATACAAAAACCTTTTTAAAACGTACGTCATAACATGCTTAAACGTGAAATGAGAACTAAAACCACTACCGGGTAGCCATGGATATCGAAAACAGTATATAGACGGTATGTATATTTAACGAATTACTTGAACCAACCCAATGGATATAAAAAAATAAAAAACAATCAAACTATAGTACTTAAATTAGGGGAAAATACCGTGTAAATGCGCCGTTTTGTATTTCCAACGACGCGTCGAAACTCAATCAAATCACCAATTTCTAAGTGAGAACAAAGCCTCTCTGCCTGCATCCAGTCTGTAACGAGTTCACCCGGTCTTAACATGTTCAAAACATCTGAAAACATTGATTATATACATATCAATGTTGCTTTCAATTGGTAATCACAGCTTCTCAATAGTTTCTAGATGCTAGGATGAAAACCATGACCAGTCTGCGACCGACAAATGTCTATCAGTTGTCAATCATCAGATCCAAACCAATTTAATCCCTAGAAGTAGCGGTGAAGTTACGGTTTACTCTCTTTTGTTAACATAAGATCAGAGATTTTCACATATCCAAAAGGACTAAAATTCCCTAGCCTGAAATTTCTCACAGTGATCACCTCTACTACAGCGCACCCCTCTTCCTTTTTTTTTAACCAGACAGCCTTCTTGCATTTGAGCGGAGAAAAGGAAAAATTCCTTGATGCATTGGAATCGAACCACATAAAGCAAAAAAAATGCACATCAAAATGATAAGGTATCCTTATTAATAACACAAAAAAAATAACATCATCATACATTCATACATAACATTGGAATAACAATGCTTTCGCAAATCGTGTATCTCGTTCTTATATTACAAGGACTTCCAGACATTAACTATATCGTCTATTCATTACACAAACAATATTATATTAACAAATTTTTGCCAAAGTTCAACTGATAATGAGAACAATTTCATATAAAGTAACTGTCAATAAATTGGAAGATATTTTCAACTGCTACCGCCGAAGTTTCTTCATGTTGATTAGTTCCCGCACTAACATATGTTACATAAGGATGCTTTTCGTGTATCGTACTGTCGTCTATCCGAAGTCCTATTTCAGTATGCGGAGTTGCTCGCCAATCCTGTATTGCTGGTAGCCAATCCATAACATTTACAGATGGTAACGTGAATATAGCATCCGTAAGACATATACATTTCAGTTTCTTCATCCATTCTTTTGACCAATAATTTTCTATCTGTTAATTAAAATCAGTTACAGCAGGATACAACAACAAGAAAGTGGCTCTCATGTTTTTTCAAACGAATTCAGCAAGATTTGTAAAATCTTACAATGCCAGCGATAACGGTACCCCCCGCACTGTGTGCAACCACTGCAATTGAGCTTGCTTTCGCCTTAGCAACATATGTTTCCCACACAGTAATACCATGTTCTAGGGGCGTGCTACTTCCCTGCAATAAATTTTATTTGCACCATAACAAATGATAACACAAGCGCATAATTAGTTATTATAGCAGGCGGTTGTCAATGGGTATAAAGACTGCTATCGTTGGTTTTGCCACCTGCGCAGATAGATTATTTGCTTATTAAAGTAAAGGAAAAGAACAAACTGGCAGCGCTTCAAGAGGATCGTTGTCAGTTACGTTCATGTTGGTGTTCATCACAACCACTCCCCAATCTCGACTTCTACAGATTCGCAAGTAAGGTAATTGTGAGCCCATACTTAAACTTTCATTCATTATAAGTCTGAAAAAGGCTAAATACATTTTCCTTCCACCTCGGAAAATGGGTGAAAAATGAAAAAAGAATTCTCAAAACACTTGAAAGTTGTGTAAATCATGAATAAAGTTTAGGAGAGTTGATTGATAGTACTATGATAGAGCCTGCAAGTGTTATCATGCTAATATTTACCTTCTACTCCACTGTCCTGCACGAACAGCACCACTGCCATGTATAAGTACAACAAGATTTTTCTTTTGATGCCAATCTTTGCTAAGGAAAATGAATGCACTTCTTCTCTTGTCCGTATCGTCCAGCTACACAAAAACAGTGACGAGTAATAGTGACAAGAAAATTGTTATCTTAATTAACATTCTTCTGATATCTTAATGAATAGCGCTTCGCTTTATTTAAGATAGCTGAATAGAAAATCTTTAGTATGTTATTTTAAATGAGCGAAAAAATAAACGCATACATACTGTCTTTCCATATTATACGGCGGGTTTTCCATTATTCGATAAATTTCTTCAGTGACAGCTAAACCGATTTTCTCATAACTTTTTTGATCAATAAATTGATATCTTTGCTCATTCTGAAATAAGGAAAGAAATTATTACTTCCAAATCCACAATCTTAACCATGAATATTCTACAACTGTCCAAATCCAAAGCATACTCGCAAATCCCAAACGTATTATCATGTCATTACTTATCAGTTTCTACTCCATGAACGCATTTAAAGCAAACCTTATCTCTCATAATACCATGATCATCAAAATGGTAACCAAGTGCTTTCAGACCTGACTGCTCCACATCTTCCGGTTCAGAATCAATGGTTGCTTCTGAAAACTTCATTTTTTCACAAAACATATGCAAGGAATTCGACATTATTATAAATTAATCTTCATTATATAGCAAAGAAATAGTTAACAATTTAATTTAGTGATAAAATAAAAGCATATACGGTGTTATCTGCTAAACTGAATAAGACAAAACTCAATCGTTGCCCAGAATATCGATTGCGAATGCTGAAGAAATGTGAAGAGGGTTATTGAAGAGAAAATATTTGTTACAACACATAAACCTTTTTATATCTACGCTTATTATTTCCTCGATGACGCTTAATTCCATGGTGTGCTTGTTATAAGAATAATATACTTTGGAGCATTTCAAATAAAATGAAACTTCAATTTAAGTGACTTGCCAGATTGTAAGCGCACTAGATTCATGTTGTAGGAATGCTGGAGGACTCTTCAGAGTGTTTTAATCAGTCAAGAGATTTCGTTCCACCATCAAACTACTAAAGAAACCCATTGAAGTCACTAAAAAAAAAAAAAAAGCAAGCTAATACACCATCACAAAGAACATACAACTTCTCAGCTGATCATGCCATTAAAATTCCCGCAAATACGACGAGAATTTCTGCTCCACCCTCTAAAACAATTATGCCAATGTCAAAAAATGAAATGAATCATTCCAGGAAACCGTTTGTTTCCATGTGCAATTTCAGCCGTATTCATTAAATGAGAAGAGTCGTCTTGATCACTTTGATGAAACAAATATTGGATTTAGATCACGCAAATAAAAAATTCCTTGGTTACTCACTCTATCACATAAATGTAATTAATTAAGGATGAATGGAAACATATTCATCCATTCCTTTGAAATATCACAAGTTGGTTTTAGTATTTTAAATGTTCAATATCTTAGCTACTCCGATCCATCACATATACTTTCACTGTATTTGATAAGCAATGTAACTTGCTATTCAACAAAAACTCTATACTCATTTTTGTTATGGTTGCTCCATTTCAGAACAAGCATTGTGTTTATGATTTAGGAAGTTATCGTTCATCCGATTTGCCATATTTTCAAATATATTATGTAGTAAAAGATAAAGAAATGTATTATTAATTTTTATTGAATTGAATGAAACAAGAGAAACAAAATGAATACGACAAAGATATGGTGAATGCAAAGCAATATGGAAAAAAAATAAATATTAATTTTATTTATACTTCAATGCCTTTCAACATAATTGCCTGGAAATGTTCCGAATTGACCTGTTCGTGGTAGAGTACCTACAAAATTCGTTATTATTGCAAAATTTTTCGGTAGAAAAATATTGTGGATATTAAAAACTGTCATTGAAGCCTACAAAAATGTAGTGATATTGATTAATTTGAAAGGAAGAGATGATTTGGGATAGTTTTTTCATTTTATCTTTCTTGCAATGTTATCATAACCAATCACTGTTATCACTTTCATAACTATTCGGTCATTTCATTTTCCAGTGGTAATTATTTCGTGAAGAAAGATAAGAGCATCAACTAACCAATGAACCAACCATCATCGCACTTTTCAATAACAAAAACAATATCATTTTCTTGAAGTTCAAGTTCGTCCGCATTTCTTGGCTTGTAGGCATACAGGACCCGATAACTGGAATGAATAATCATTCCTTTAATTATTTTAATTGAGTTCACTTTAATTAATCAGATTACATATGGCAATATCTCTTCGTACAGCATCCTAAAAACACTTAATTGAACACTACTTGACTTCTTCGAAGGTCTAACAATCAACTTAAATCAACTTGATATATCCGGCATTATCAATCATTTTCCATTAATGAAGAAGTTATGGTGCTAAGTCTGATTTCACAGTTCAATTTATTGCCTCAGTACCGCGGAAAATTTATTATTTCTTCCATTCACAATGGCATTTCCGGAAGAAATCATATAATATATCATGGAAAAATAAGGCAACTTAGAAAAAAAACTGACGTTTCCGCATTTTTGGGAATTATGTTCGCCGGTCCAGAAAAATCCCTTTGACTGTGCCTTCTCTGCCATTCTTCCATTTCGTCTTCGTGATCCGTCTTTACTGCTACTGCTGCATTTTCCTCTCTATAAATGCAAAATGTATTTAAATGAATAACATAAAACAGACTTCAAGGAACTGAATTTTATTTGCACTACCAAATTGCGCATTTCGAAAATTATGCAAAAAAGTTAAATTATGAGCATGAAATGTGCCAGTAAGCATAGATCTTTCCGACAATAAAAAGGAGGACAAAGAAATTTCAATTTCCTCATGAATTCCCTTTCCTCTGCTCTAACGACGACGTAGTAAATAGTCTGATTGTTGTAAGTAAAGCTGATTTCGGTTTTCTTTCTTAATTATATTGTTGGCGATTTCATACATATGTGATTTATTTAGTAATGATAATAAATTATTGTGGTCAAACAGGAACTAATATGAGTTTTACTCACGATATGAAACTGACACCACAAAGCTAATGGAATTACTTGGTGAGGCAAGTTGAGGAAAACGGAAATGAGACATGAAGCGCTAATGAAATTCCCGACTGTCCAATGGTGTATTATGATTCCAATTTAATTGGTATAAAGCTAGGCATAATGTCGTGTAAGACTTCCAACTGTAATTAGCTATCAAATTGTCTAATTTAAACCTTGGTTAACTTAATAATTCCTGGTTAAACTATCAATGATTTCGTTGATCTTAAATAAGTTATAATAATAAGCATACAAATAAATTCAGTAGTCTGACAAAAAATGAAGGACGATTTGGCTCGATGTACAAGAAACATTTAGCTGGTGTATCTTCGAAAATTGTCGGTAATTGCTTCGGTAAATCAGCAGATGTTGCTTGCCAGAAACCTTCGATAACAGCATCTGATAAGGTATCAATGAATGTATGCCAAGCAAGTAATACTGGTGCACTGTAGTGTTTCACCACCAGATAGTAAAGGATACGGTTTTCCAGTAGTCTCCAGCAATATCCATGATCAAAATTTATTGCACGCAAGATGCGTGCTAATTGACGTCCGAATTTCTTACATGCCCAAATATTATACATTGTATGGTAACACTCTACAACCTGATCCAGAAATGTCACCAAAATAGTGTAAATTTGTTGTTCCACCGCATTTGTTACGAAGCGTGGTCGCACAGCTAATGCTGTTGTTGTTGTTAACTGTTGCTGCCGTTTGTTATTGTCGGAAAAGTAAGCTTGGATTAGATCATACTGTGTTTGTCGACATATCCGGATTTTATTTCGTATTGAACGCCATGATGCTCGCAGTGGATGTGCTGCTGTTACTGCTGAGCAATACATCGAATCTCCTTACTGTATACTTTTTTAAAATAATAACGTATACTTTTCAGGTTATCCTTTTCCGATATATGATCAGAAATATGCATAAACATCAACGATAATACTTCCTTTTGCTTTATCCATAATTAACTTCAACGATAATTCTGCAACATTTACGGTTTTTTAAATGAATTTTTTGAGAACATGAAAAGAAAAAACATACGAAATTATAAATTATAAATCATAAATCATGGCACAAGTTTTGAAGTATAAAATGACATTTCATAAGTTAATCACAAGCCAGATTAATAATGCATGGTTGGCAATGAAGGAACATTTTTACTATTACTTCTGTTCGAGAATGATGAAATTTAATTTCCTAGATCTTTGTCATCTATTCTAATTCAAATGTTGATAATTCTTTAATCCAAGTGAAAATCTATTCGTTCAAATGAAAAATGAATACTAGAGCTTAGAAAAACTAACGATCAGGAAATAAAAATATCCCTCAGCTGTACTGATTGATCCAGAAATTTATTCCTTTCCTGACTAAAACATTTGATAAAGCTAAGAAACAAACAAGAAGATCTGAATGATATTTAATAAATGAACAAAATAGAGAAGACGACAGCACGAAGTATTTGTAGCCTCTTCCAATAAACTAATTGTAATGTGGAATAAAATTATCACTCTTTTGTTTCATCGAATTGAGTGGAATTGTTTAACTTTGGAAAATACTTTAGTCAATAATTTACAGCTCAATGCGAAAATAAATTTTAAACTAAATGACATTTTATGAAAGCATGTGAAAATTTTGTCTATTCGATTGTAATGAACAAATTTTAAAAGATTTAAATTGTTCGAACGATTTTCTCTTTTTATTACATAGAATTTCATGTTTTTGAAAGTTGAACAGAATGATCAAGAATAAATGTTTTTAGTGGAAATAAAGTTTTCAATCTAAGATTGAGGCATTCTAGAAAGTTAAAAGTTAAGTTTAAAAAAGGCACTGAATGAAAAATCGGATAATTAGCTCTGCTTTACAAAGCTTTCGTTGTCGAATAGTTTAAAAATAAATAAACTATGGAAGAATAAACAAGGGAGGCTTAAAATGAAAAATTACTTCTTTAAAGATTGTTGAAATTCGATTAATTTCGAAGCAGATTTCCAATGTTTACATTACGAAATGAACTAACAACGCTTGTTGGATGAAGTAGTGGAACAACTGAGGATAAAACGATCTTATTAGAATACCGGTTTTATTATCCGAAAAACTTAAAATATATTCTTTAATAACAATCCGACCAGTCCATTTCGGAAATGTGGCTTTACGGATTCATAGATTCGTGAGCTGCACTTTTATAAAGAACGTCCAATTTTTTATACCTTTTCATTGGCCAATAACGCCTCTACTTGAGTAATTTTGAACTGTCCGATACTTGGCTGAAATATGTTAAACTAAGACAACTTAAGGAAATTTCATTATTCTATTGATGCTACCTTTACTTAGTGACTTGATCGTCATTTCGGATGCAAAGAAAAACCTTACCATTGTTCAGCAGCATATCTGAATTGTGAATACAATCATAACGCTTCATTTATTATCAAAAGGTAGTCGATTTTGCTGATAATTAGAATTAACAAGACGTTTTTAAGGAAATTTAATAGAATTCTGGAACGAAGATGTAGAAGTTTCAATTGAAATATTTTTCAAATGTTTCAGTTTGAGCACAATGAAAAATATAAACTTATTTTATTTAAAAGCACTTAACACGTGTCGGTTTTGTTCAAAACCTGCTTGAAAATTGAACCATCCATCCTGTTCAACTTCTTGCATTTTTTTAAGGTTATTTGCTAACTAGTAAATTAAGACAGGAAGAAAGAGGCAAATTTCGTTTTAAATTTTTGAGTAGTGAAACAAATATCTAGCGATAGTTCTCGAAACTGATTGATGATTATAGCTGCACAGAAAAGAGCATTGTAAAAAGAAATCCATTTTAGGCTGACTCATATAGAGCAAAATAAAATCAGGTCCACGAGTTAGCAAACTGACAGATCTACGAATGAAGTATATTCTTCATTTCAATCCTTTGAAATACCACGTCGAAAGGATTTGATGAGACGAGAATAGTGCAAACAATCACTTTCTGAAATCTTGTAAAGAAGACTGCAATTCATTAATCAAACATTCAGTGGTTCCATTGGAAAAATCCAGGAAATGGAATAGTATATATGTAACCTCGGGAAATGCTTGCAACCCAATGTAACAAGATGAAAGATTCCAAGAAGAAAAATAACAGGTTCAAAGTTTACATGCTCATATTGCAATGACGTCTAACAGAGCAATGATTATTGCATTAAGCAAACTGAAACTAATCTAATATCCTGCAAAATATCGAAATTTTCTCTCTAACTCAATTATTTTTGTCCAAATGAAGTTTAATGATTTCCCTTATAGCGAGAAATTCCCTCATTGATTACCTAATATACGATGAGGAAAACTTAGCTCAACAAAATCATTAAAGCTAATCATTGAAACTGAGAAAAAGGAATATGAGAGCAGAATCGGCTTAATATATGATTTACTCAAAAAAAAAAGAAAAAAAGTGTTTTATTTTACAAAGTTATCATTATTCCGATAAAATCTAAAAATTGGGAAGTCACTTTATTATGATGCAAATCTTAGAGTTTTGCAGAAAATTTCTGCTCATTTAATCAGTCTTTTAAAAAGTAAGAGAAAATAAAAATTTGGAAATGAAGCATAAAAATGAAATATTAATGCTGAAAAATCAATTTCAAGAGCAAATATGCGAAGGAGAAATTTATTAATTAGTATACGATAGATTACTAAAAGGAAGCAATATATCACTCATTACTTTTTTTCTCTTTTTCCACTTGAAAAATGCTGCAAAAATATGGCTCGCAACTATAAACGTTATGAAAGTGAGGAAAAAAAAATTTCTCCTTTTCTGTTACCATAGAAAAATAAATAAGATTTAATGGTACCACTTTTTAATCCATTCATTCCCTTTCCATTGAATATTTTTAAAGTGTTACCTGCTAATATCACCACAAAATTTCGACGAAAAATAAAATTCGTCACAGTTGCATGAATTTATTTGTGATTATTTCTGCAAAATATCATAGAAACACGAATGATTTAACAAAATATGCTTCTAAATTAGCATCAGTTCTTCAATATTTTGTTCAATTTGGAACAATAAATGTCAACATAGTTTGACATTTCGCTTAATTGAAATAGGCTGCTCTCAAAATAAATTTTTTTTTGGTTGCTATTTAACCGTTCACATTTGAGATTATGGTACCCTTCTAAACAACACTAAATGCCTACCTCTGATCATGGACAGAAAACTTATAGCAATTTAAACTTTAGATCCAAGCATTTCATATTACTACTCAAATATAACCTGATATAACTCTGAAGTAAGGCAACCTCCGCGATGTAGGTCAAGGGGTTAAATCAGATAGCATATTATTTTTTATCTTAGCAAACGCAAATATAAAAACATGTTTCTGCAAAAGCAAGATGCACTATAATTTCAGTTTAAAAAAGCATCACGAGGATTCCATAAATTTTTTGCCAATGCTTTTGCTTCTTTCCACTCCAGTCCTTCCTTTCGACAGTGTTATAATGTATCGTGAATGACATAGAAACAACGAGAATAGCAATTGATGAAATGAATGCTCCTTTATTTAAAACCTCTGATCTATCCGATTATTTTGTTCAGAATCTTATTGGCTGAATAGACCAATTATCAAAAAGATGATAAAAATAAAATGATGGTTTAACGGTGGTTGACATTGAGAATTTTTTTATGCTAAAGTAAAAAGTAACAAATAAAAACCGACAAAGCCGAAAAAAAAAACAGCAAAGACGGTACTTTCAGGAAAAAGAAATCAAGAAATATTTCCTGATTAAGTGATTTGATTCAATGATTTTGAGTGAGCAACGCAATAAGGCAGGTAACTGATAGAAAGCAAACTTTTCACTTTCAAATTTTTAGTGATAGGAAACTGTATTTAGCGTTATAAACATTTTTTTTTTGTCTTTAAATTCCCCAATAATTTTTCTTTGAATCACATAAAAAGTGAAATGATTTGCATCACTATGGCCTCTGATAACAGCATTCGAAAGAAGTATATTTATTTCCTAAAATATATCAAGCGGTCAAAACAAGTTTCTCAAACAACAAACTGCCCGTAAATGAAGTAATTCAAAGGGAAATTAATGATTAAAAATATCGGCATAGAATTTTGAAAACAAAATTTCTGACCGAAGGTCGTTTCCATGATAAAAAATGACAAATGCTATGGTTACTTACTCGTTTACTCATTGCTTTATAATGAGTTCCACTTTCTTTCTTCTAATAACTCTCTCATTTTACATTTTGGCGTTTTATTAAAAGGAAAAAAAAAAAAAAAAGAAGTGAAGCGATATTTTAATACCACAGCTTACAGTGGGTGTTTACAAAATCTTAACGAAGTTTGAAATAAAATCATTTGGTGTATCGAAAATTGTTTGCCATTGATTTATATTAGATACGGTAATTATTTGAATATGTAATGAGTATGAATAACAGATTTATTCATTTGATGGTAGATAGTAACACATCACTTACGCTTACACTCTTCACAGGAAATTAAATTTTTTGAAAATACAATTATCTCGTTCAATTTGAGGAATTTGAGGAAGTCATATAACAAGGAAGAAAACAAGTGAAACTGAAAAATAAAATCAAAAGTATCATAAATGATCTGTTTACCTATGTTTAGTCAAGTAATGATCCAGTTACTATTATTTCTAGCTTCATTTGTAAGAGTGAATTAACTTATTCAGAAGTCAGAATCGATATCTTTCAGAGTTCGACTTCCAGAACTATATTTGATCAATGATTTGGATGGCACTAAAAATGCCTGGTTTTTTTTTTTTTTATTCGAAAAAAGTTTCTAAAAAATAAAGTACAAAAAGTCGATAAACCTGAATGGAGTAATATTGTCATGTGGTGTTTTAGGCCTATCCGGTATTGCTGTTGTTTCATTGTTGTCATGCAGATTGACCTCACATGCTTCATGAACGTATGATTTAGGGAAAATTCCCGCTTGTCCATGAACATTTTTACCCTCAATCCAATTGGCATCAATATTTCGTAAATAACGTAGCATTTCACCCTATCAATTTTCAATATATCACTTTTTTTTTTTTTTTAATTTGAATATTCTGCAATGAAAAATGAAGAATGAGAGAGATTACTTATCATTTTTCTAAGAAAGAAATTTATAGTTATAAAGCGCTAAGATTAGATAATTCGTCGAATATGCATTGTAAGAATAAACAAATCAACGAAGTCAAAACATGAACTATTTTAACAAACCTTTTTCAACGACAGTTCATTCTTATTTCGGGCAGAAAATGGATACAAAGCGATCAGTTTGATTTGCTCACTCTTCTCATTATTATCAATCTTTAATTTACATTTTTAATTGTGTTAATTGAAGTCCATAATAATTCTTGTTAATTCATTAAAATCTAAAATTTTGCTCTTCTGCTTAGTGTTAAAGAAAGAAAATACATCACAATTCCCGTACTGAGCAATAGCATCGGTGGATACTTTGCTATTAATTATAAATAAATTAACCTGGCTGAGAAAAGTTGGAATAATTTTACAGCGATGGTCGCAATCATTTCAATAAAAATATAAATTAAGTGACAAAAACACTACTTGTACATAGGAAGAAGGGAAAATGCCAATTTGACCGTTGTGTTCGCCTTCCATCCAGTTGATATCAATTATGCGAAATGCCCGTATCACATCACCACGATTAAATGATAATTCTCTAAATTAAAAACTAAAAATCAGATTATCAAACATTTTAGGAAAAATTTCGTCATTCCAGAGATAATTTTTCCAGGGGACAGTCACGTGATCATTTCCAATTGGATCAATGAAATTTTATTTGATCCATCGCTTTTCAAGGTATTGACGCACATGACTCTAAATTTTCCGAAAAATTTTTGTGAGCTAATTGTTCAGCTTTTTTCATTTAATCCATTCATATGTAATTAAATATTACATGATTCTGATAGGACGTTTACTGATTGGTCTGGAGAAGATTTTGAAATACAAGAAAGTATTCACAATTGGAAAAATGAACTTGCACCAAAAAAAAAATTAAATCAGAATTGAAAACCTGAGATTAAACTTAGGAAAAATCAAAACATTACTTGGGGCTGATAGCTTTGAAGGAGAAAAGTGCAGTACAAGTCGTAATTTCGGGTTGCGATAGTGTTTGAGGTGTGGTAGCACGTTCTGGACGTCCAAATTCATTGATCAATCCACTAAAGCGATCAAAATTTTTCTGAAGGGCCGGAGAAGCAGAAGGTCTGAAAATGTTGCCCTTTACTAGTCATAAATCTATTGCTACTATAAAATATCTTCCTAACAAATAATTAGAAGCGCATCAAAAATATTCTTAAATTTTATCACAATGGTACCGTATCATCAACTATCACTTGAATCAATTCAGCTATTCTTGTTACCACGATATATCTAACAACAATAACCAAACTGTAGAAAACAGCAGGTCTCATTATTGGAAATAAGCTGACTCAAACATCTTAAACATAAGATCACTTTTCATACGATTACAATTATCGGCTATTTTACCAAACATCATTCCTTTAGTGATGAAACATAGTCTGACCTACTTAGTACTTCCCATGACCGAAACTAAAACCATGTTTAAATTAAATAATGACTTACCACGTCGTGAAAAGTAATAGTTCTAATAAGTATATTAGTGGAAGAGCAATAACAACTAACACATATCCATGCCGTCGATTTCGCTGTTGTTGCAATTCTTCGGAAAGCTTTTCAACTTTCTGCCGAATAAGAACTTCATATTTTGTAAGCTTTTTTATTTCGGCCACATCACCAGATGACTGACCATTTACTTTTGGCCTACCTAACAAATAACAGTACAGTTAAAACACTAGTATTTAAAGACGAAAAACAGAAAAATATCTCGGTTCCCGACAACTGATAGATAGATTGCTCTCACGATCCTCAGTTTTCAACGAAATTTTAACAGTCAGCTGCTTCTTTTCTTTTAAATAATAAAAAGACGAAACGTAGAAAAGGATGGGGGTTTTGTATTATCGATGTTCGAGGAAATCTTGGTTCTAATATGAAAAATAAATTTAAAATTTAAAATAAAAATTTGAAACATTATTTGTGTTAGATGTTAAATAATAGTGCTGGGTGCAAAAGAATTCAAATATGCAAGTTTGGCATAGCAAAAGACAGGAACGATAACGGAAATTACAACAACAGTAAGGCAAGATATCAACAGTTCAAACGACAGGTAGAAGATGGAATGATTTGACAACTGGCTTTATGAGTCATATCGAAAGATCGAGCAACATTCAAAACATCTGGCGATACTTCTGCTTCTTGCGCAGTATGCATTACTATCAAATACTTTCAGAGAATCGAATCAGTAGAAAATGATCGAATAGGCAGGTAAATGATGGAGGTAATAGAAATATTGGAGATTAGTTTGTATATCTAACGATTACTTTAAGATAAAAATTTTAACAATGGTTAGAAAATTGTTCAACAGTTGATCACGCTCATAGATGGTAAGAACATTAGTAGGATTATTCGAAGAAGTGAAAAGTTCAAAATTTCTCTTCAAATTTTGAAATTCAAAGTCGACAAAAAAATCACAACATTCGGTCCTATTTCATTTGATATTGTTCGTGTTGTTTTTATTACAAGTTATTCTTCAAAAGAAACTTCCAATATTTTGTAAGTATCCCTCGGATTCAAAACAATTATTTATCCAGGGTCTATTTCATACAGGGTCAAGTAGAAGAATTCAAATGTGTTAACTAAATAGGAAGAAGAGACACACCTGAACTGATATAAGGTGAGCAAGACGAACAGAGAGTTGTTGTTAAGTTGGTAAAGTGTTTGTGAATACAATAACGGTTAGAAGTAGAAAGCGATGTTGGTGATATGCTGTGACTTCTGGCTCTCCTGCTGTTGCTACTATTAGTTCCACAAGCTTCCAAGCAATCAACTAAACTTTGTAGATACATAACGGACTGATCTAGGCGATCTCCGATTGCTGTTGATTTGACAAGTTTATTTAATTGCTCCGTGAACGATTCCATATGAATCCCCTTCTTGTCCAATGTTTTACAAAGATATTCAACCTCACTCCATGATAAACTACGACAAGGCAAACCACAATTTAAACATTTCGAGGGAGACCTTGTTAGTATAGGAGGCACCACAGTTGAACCCTGTGCTCCTCGCTTACAGCTCTGTTGAAACCGATACGGTGGTAAATGGAAATGTTGAGTTTTAGAGCGTTGTTGAGCAAAGCAGTTAGTGATGTAACGATGAGATGATGAGGATGACGGACAAGACGATGCAGCACCTAACTCATGACGCCATCTAAGTTCCCATTCCTCAGGCCCACGATTGACGCATTCTGAGGACGGCTGATATAATCGTTCCAGTCCATTTTGGCTTTCTACATAACGTCCAACACTTCTGCTGCGTCTCGACTGTAACTCATAGTTTCTGAGTGAATTTGTTTCGTTATCACGTTGAGGATTCGGTGTCCAAGATCCTGTAAACATTTATTTTGAATGATTTAGCTTTCTATAGCCTGGTGGAAGTGTTGTCGCAAGAATATAACAAGAATAAACGATGGCTTTTCCTTTTCTTATCGTTAGAATGAATTTCAAGCATCAAGAATATCCATGTAAAAACTTTTACATTAAACTCTCACAAACTTTCATGTCCTAGAAGAATAGAATGGAAGTGAAAATTCACTTACGGTTTACTCGCTGCACGGTTGACGCTGGAGTTGAGAGTTTTCTTTGCTGATACCTCAACAGTGAAGGATCTAAATCATTTCCGTTAAATATGATTTTGAACAAATTAAGAAACGAAAGATCAATGTGTAAAAAAGGAGAACGAAGCTTATTATACTCTGTTTAACAAATACTGTCTATTCATTCTAAAAATGGCAAATAAAAAATTCAATCAATGAATTTCTCTTATTTCTAAAAACGGTTAGGGAAACGGCGACAACATAGTAAGGAAGGCAAAAATAGAGGATGAGTAATCCGTAACCTAGTATAGATAGTTACATTTTCCGCCTCTAAGTTTTCATCAGCGCATCTAACTAAATTTTATTGAAACAATATGGAAATCAAATAGCTTACACATGGGTAACATTGCGCTTTTTTAATGTAAAGGAAATAGGTTGCTTGCGAGTGGTTGACATTTTTTTTTGTAATTTTACAGAATCATTTCAAGAGAAGAATGATTACACAGGAATAAAATTTCAAATTATTTTCAGAATTGCAAAGCAAAATAATGTTTTAAATTTTGAAGAAAAAAGTAGGATATGGAATACAATTGAATTTCTTTTTTTTTTTTTTTTTTGAAAAAAGTGACCTACAATCTCTAATCAGCTGTGCAATAGACGACATTACATACAACACACCATGACTTGCTGCAACTAATATGATTTAGTTGACACAACATACGTATTTATTTATATGCATGCAACGCAGTAGCAATATAAGCAAATATTACAAATGCAATAATTTTCCTTTGTGGGATCACTTGAGAATTTCAGCTTCGTTTTTTCCAAAAAATTTTACAGAAATTTTCAAATTTCATTGTTAGTGATAATGATTAGGACGATAAAGCAAAAGATAGTAAATGATGACGGTTGCGATTATCAACAACAATAAAATGACACTGCTTATGATGTGGTTGGTTCCTCAGAATTCTGGAAATTCTCCACAAAAGTAAATATTTGGACAGAGCTTTTTAACCATTCAACTAGAAAACGATCCTCTCTAATATGACAAACACACACACACACATACACACACACACACACACAGACACAAACACACATTTATCTCTAAGGGATAACGACCGGTGAGTGACAATATCCCTGATCGTTTTACTCCGATATGAGATGGAAGGATTGAGTGAGCTAGGATGAAAGAGAACTTCCTCATCTTCCCAATCATTTCAGTACAGTTTATTTCCAGAATTATACTGCTTGATGCACAGAAATAATCGACGAAGAATCTATCCATTCAAAATGAATAAATTTTCCATCTTTACCTCATTAAATCTGTTTCGGGAAGTTCAAATGTCCTATCAATTTAACGCCTCAAAAACTTGTCTATTACATTGAAGTATCATTACATAATCGGTGAATAACCTATGACTTGAAATGATGAAGTGGAATAGTTGCAAGAGAATCAAACTTGGAAATACAATGAGAAAAACTTGTATATTTATGCAAAGTTACAAAGGAAGAGTTCATTATGATTCGAACATCAGTATCAGAACATCGATGCTATCATACTCAATGTATCTAAACTGTAATGATTTTTTTGGGAAATAAATACGCATCAAGCATTTGTCGATTGGTGATAATATTAAAATAGTAACAATCGGGGTTGAGAACCTTTACGACTAAGTTTTATTCTTTTAGTCATTACTATTTTGAGTTGATATTTAGTTATCTTGAATTGAAGTGAGGGATTAGAAGGGCACACTGTATTACTATTTTTTCCTTCTTTTTTTTTGGTCGACAATCTAACAAATTAAATTTCAGACTGATGATTAAGATGTAAGCTATTGAAGTCCCAAAGCCTACAATGTGACATCTAGTCAACCTGTAGTCCTTTATTAGACTGACATTAACGTTTCATCAATTCTTAAATCTTGAATTAATCTAAGCAGTGGGATTCTAAAAACATCCGGCAAACCTTTAAAAGGTATAGTTTATGAGGACAATAAATCGGATATTGAAACTGGCTGTACTCTGATATATCGCAGTTAATCCAGAATCGTCTTCTTCAATATTAAATGTAAACGTTCCTCAAAAGTAATGGAATTGTATTTTACTTCAGGCAAATCCCATAAAAATTGAATTTAAAATCCAATCACTATTTAAATCTTTGTCTGTCGACTTCAGATCTTAGAAGATGACAAAAGCGTTGTAAT
Source organism: Dipetalonema caudispina (assembly GCA_013365325.1). Taxonomy (NCBI): domain Eukaryota; kingdom Metazoa; phylum Nematoda; class Chromadorea; order Rhabditida; family Onchocercidae; genus Dipetalonema; species Dipetalonema caudispina. Next base: position 66,060 of record JABVXV010000071.1, on the reverse strand, counting down.
TACCAGTAAGCAAGCATTATAATTACTAATTTTTGGAAAATTAAGAGCTGGGCGAAGCCTAAATCTCTTTGACGAGTTATACACTTTCACACCGCATTAGACCTTATTATATAATTAATATTATCAGTATGTAATTAGGGAAAAGGAATTCTGAAATTTGTAGAAATAATTGCAAAGATAGAAAAACTGGACAAACATGCGGACAAACAGGCTGATTGAGTAACAAATAAACTTCTTTTTCCTTTGTATTTTCTTTTGAACAGGAAGAAATGAAAGATATAATAACTGTGATATAAATAATTTGGACATGGCCATGGAAATGCATACCAGCCTAAGCAATGAAGTGGTACGAATATGAGGTAGAATGGTGGCATGCAATGGCTATGTAGCACTTTATGGGCAAATGTAGCTAGGCTATGTGCCCATAAAGCATAGCTAAGAAATATAAGCACTTGGAAGAAGCACTTCTCTATTGGACGCAGATATTGACACTTGCACATCACTCATTCCATGAACAAAAAAGAGAAACTAGAAAAGCAAAACTTTCCTTTGAAATTTCTCTCCGTGTTCATTTTTCAAGAAATACCGATGACATTGCAATTATTTCCACTTGCTTCAATTTTGAAGTAATTTCAATGCTAGTAGTGTATCATAGTTAGTTTGATTTTTTGTGACAATAGTAATACAGAGAATTATGGAATGGGAGTAACGGTAAGGTGACGTGAAGCTAGAATAACAAATTTAATTTTAGATACATGGTGAATGAAATGAGCAAAAGGTAATATAATATCAACAGTGAAGGGAAGATAACTATTTGCAAACATAAACAGACAAAAGTAAATCCAGTGCAGTGATTTGTGTAAAAACAGTGGGCAAATTTTAATTTTTTAAAATTACAGATTCTTGTTGGAAAATAAAATTAGTAATTTGTTTTCATAGAGGATCCTTTACGATTAAAAGTAATCATGAAACAACTTGCCTAACTGATCAACTACATGCATTTTCTTGAACATGGTGCGGTACCAACTTGAATTTTCAGTATGAGCATCATGGCGAGACATGGTACCTAAGGTACCTTTAAGTTCCCGTTCTGGTGCAGGGAATTGGCTGTTGTAAGTTTTTAATATGGCGCTGGTTGTCTGACTTTGCTGTTCTGGTTGCAACTGATGATGATGACCATTTTCAGGCTTCATTTTGGTCCTCAACTCCATTGGTTTCGAGAACGGCAACATTTCGCATGGTGGTGTTACTAGTGATGATGATGAAGCACCAAACTGGCTTCCTACTTCCTGAGTATTATCGCTCCTAAGATTGCTTGCTGGAATAATATCATCGTGGTTAATTGATCCAGGTATTTCCAGATCCTTAATAGCCATCTCATTTCTATCTGTGATATGGCCATTGACGAAGAATGGTGGCGGATTCAGTGTTTGTGGGATGGTGGTAGCATTTTCACTAATACTGCTACGATGGAAACTGATAGCGCCATTAGCAATGGATGATGTTGTTGAAGACAAGGAAGGTTGTTGACGATCGCCAACTCTCTGTTTGACTGGTTTCAATTTTTGATAATCGTTTAATTGGCTGGATTCTGCCATATCATTGGCTGGGGAACAAGTGTAATCGTTATTCTCCTCGTGTTTGTGGATGATTGCTGATGGTGAAAATGTATCCGAGGAAGAGGATGCCGGTACGATGGATGTATTGTTGGAATAAATATTGAGCATGTTCGGGGAGACGATAACTGAAGAAGTAAGCGTCGCTGTACGATTAAATGGTACCGGCGTTATGCAGGATATATGCCGTTCTACCGGTTCATGTACAACAGACAATTGTTTCTGTAATGTTGTGTGATTGGATGAATGAGAATTGCTGTTAGGTTTTGACGTCTTTGGTGCCAAATGGTGAAAACTTGATGCGTCATCATGCTGCGTGACATATGGATATTGTCCATTCGAGTCGGAAACCCATAATGGCGATTTCGTGCGGTCGTTACTAATTGTCGTTGTTCCCGTTGGTAGTGGTGGAGTGGATGGCATTTTAACTTCCAATTTCCTGGCAATTTGCTCACGAAGTGAAGCAACCGACTGCGGTTTTGGTATTTCAATAACGCCTTCTGCTCTCAGCATCATCGAATTTTTGTTACCACCATCTCTTGCTTCGGTTCGTAACGTCCACTTTGTCCCACCAGATGAAGATCCGTTTTTTGGCTTCACTTGTATTCCTGATGGTGGAGGTGGAGGTGGTGGTGGTGGTGGCGTAGGTAGCCGGGACGGTATTGTTCTGATCATCATCTGTAAATACAAACATTTATTACAACGGTACTGTCAACATATTACATTGCTCACATTTCTTACGAACACTATAATTACGCCTACATCAAGCTGCTTGAGCTAAAATAACATTTTTAAGCCTGTATGTCCATCGATCCATCATTTCGCTATCTTTGCTACTAAAGCCATTTCTCAAGTGTATTGATTATTCTTCGATCTATAGAATCATATCAAGCAAAGACAAGTATTGAATTGAATTTATTGAAATGAAGAAAAATTTTAAGATTCAAAGATCAAGTCAGTTGAAATCACCAAATTATTAAGCGAGAGAAGAAGCCATTCTGATTAAATCACTCAAAAAGGAGATAAAAAAGAAAGAAAACAAATATAGAAAAAGTTTAATCGCTTTGATCCAGGAATTTTGAAAGCAAAAGTGTAACATTTACCAAAAGAAAAGTATCATTAATTAACTTATTGAAAACTTCCAGGAAGAAGTAATTGCTAACATAATAACCGAACAAAAAAAGAATTGATAGCATTCCACCTCGGAAGTTGCTAAATTATTTCAAATTCCATTACATTCATTGAATTTTTTTTCCACTTAGCACTAAATTTCACATCTCTTACTAATCAGTAATATTTGATAATGCATCACATTGTGAATTGAAACCGATCTTCAACACATTTGCACCTGTTTATAAATGTTATCCTTCTTTTTTCTTGTTTACGATTACTCATATCGTTTATTTATAACGCACTTTTTTACTTTTTTATTCGTGGCTTTTCTGTTTCACTGCTTCATTTTTTTTCTATAGATGCAAAAATGTTGAAACGTAAGCCATAATTAATTATTTCTCAGTCGCAACAAATTTATAATTTAAAAATTTGGTATTCCAAATTAAAAAAAATTTTTTTAGATCAAATAACTTTTAAGAATTTTTATCCATCCTTCTCACTACTACATACATAGAAAATCGTAAAACATTTATTGTTATTGCATATGGTTAAACTTCTGTAATCAAAACCATTAACATTTTGAAAAATGTTTGATTTTTCCTCGAGACATCTTCAGGTTTCTTTTTTTTGTGGTTTTGATGAACTTATTAATGTCGAAAAAGTTAGTTTTGCTTGACAGAAAACAACGATCAGTGGATGATATAGAAGAATAACAAAAACTATACATTAACATCATATTGTTTACTCATCTCCAACCTCTAACAGTCTCATCGTACATTCGTTGAAGCATAAAGATGGCATATGGATCTCAATAAATTTAAAATTTATGAAGTTAAAAAACTGATGCAAATCTTACGAACATCTACTTAGTATTTTAACCTATAACCCTTGTTAGAAAAGCGAAATTGTTGGACTTATCAGGATTAATTGTAGAATTTATAGTGATTCAAGTGTTAATCATTCTGATGAATTTAATTTAAGCTAATCTATCGAGAAAATACAGGATATTACAACATTGAAATGTATGGACCAGCTCATTTGCTTTCAAATCTTCATTTAGCATTTTAAAATTTGAAGAGAAAGTGACTGAGAGTTGATTTTAGAACACTGTCGTTTTAGCTGAACTAAATTAGAGTGATAGGGTTTTTCAGAAAATGTTGCAAAAAGGTACCTTCTTGGTTTACTTCAAACTTTAAGGAATACACTCCTCACCACTAAGCAGTTGCGGCCGAACTGTAACCAATTGTGCAAATTAAAATTTGGGAAGGACTTTGGATTTCATGAATAATTTATCTTAAAATGACCATTTAACAACTTAAACAATCCGAGATATTGAGAGAACAGACAGGACAAACATGTCAACTGGGCAAGCTGACAAATGAACTAACATGAATGATAACATCTATGACAGCAAATAAATTCTGATTAAGAATTTACCTCCTCATTTCGAAATTCTGGTTTTTCTGAGATTTTCTCCTGTTCATCAGAAGCCTGAAAATTAATTTGCTAGTTAAATTTAGACATTTAACATTTCTGTAAAAATCCTACATAAATCTTAACAAAGCTATCAAATTTAAACGATAATGGATAGGAGGCCTATTTTCAATTCCAAGGTAAATAAAAAAATTTTGTACAAATATTACAATGCATATGAATGAAAAAGACAGGAATATTAATCAACTTTGACATTCTTCAAAGCTACAAGATATGACCCATTCATTCATGAATGATACGATTGATTACTATACATTTGCAGATAACAGTAGTAAAACAGGAAGTTAAAATTTTATTGAAAGCAAAGGAAAAAAAAAAAAGAAGGAAAAAAGGAAAAAAAAGAAAAGTGAAACGAACTGGCAGAAGCATTCGGAAATAGGGCGCAGATAGGAAAATGCTATTAGAAATAATCTTAAATATTATATTTCTTTTTCTTTTTTGTACTTTGAAGCTCGTTATTGCTATTGCTGCAAGGAACATTTTGTCTTATGATTGATGGAAATGCATAAAGAAGCCAAAAGTATTTAATGGATTTCAAGTTAGCTTTTCTGTATTTCGTCTTTTTCCTCATTTTTCCTTCTCTCTTCCATTCTATATCTTCCAAAAAAGAAACATATGTACATCCGATTATTATAGGAATATTTTTAACAAATCTTAAAATCAATGAGGAGGAATTGATCATACTATTTGGAGAAAAATGAACGAAGGAAACATTCAAAAATATAAGACCTATCAAATCAATCAATGTTGTGTGTTTAATTTTTTTTTTTTTTTTTTTCCTTTAATTGGAGTTATAAAATCATCTTCAGCAATGGTTTACAAATTTAGGAAGAATAAATTGAGAAAAGCATCAAATATTAGTAAAAATTGATGTAACATGCTGAGACTAGCACAACTTGACAAATTTGTGTCCCCTTCATACATAGAGCTTGCGACAATTTTACAAATCTAATAAAAAAATTTTTCTGATTTTAGAATAGCCATATAATTTATCAGTTTCCACTGCTGCAGACTAAATTTTCTGCAATGCATTCATATATCTTTCCAGAATGCACAAATATCATTGGAAGTTGCTGTTTGAATGTAACCGGAAGGAATTTGCAAGACAAAACTTCCCATACCTAATTTCATCCGTCAACAACTTCATTAAATCATTTTGAATAATTACTTATTGTGACTTGTGATGTAGATTTATATAAAAGTTTCCTGAATGACTCATACATGTGGGAGGTAATCATAAGATTGTAACTAATATAACAATTAATTGAGAAAAGTTTAGATCAAAGATTATCATTGGAAGCTTTTAGAGGGTGCAAGTTGTATAAATTCACACAATTCGGCAGATAAAAGGCGGAAAAAAAAGAGAAGAGTGGAAGTGCTGAAAAAAAAAAGAAAGTTTAAAATAAAAACTTTCGAATGCTGAGGGTGAAAACATACCAAATGTGTTGTTGATAAAAAGTTATCGAACGAATTAGGTAAAAGCGGATTATTGTCAGGATTTTTAGGAATGGATTTAATATTAGATTCAGAATTACATCCGGTTTCAAACGCAAAAGATGGTGAATGTAAAAATGATGGGAACAATTGTCCGGATGAAGTTGCTGGTATTGCCATTGATGTAGCTGTTGTTACCAATGGAGGTGCTGCAGTTTGCGATTAGCTTTAGTTACTTCTTTAGCTTTCTTACAAGCTTAAAATCTCTCTCCAATTGCTTTCACACAGAAGCGATAAATATACGCTTTACACAGGGCATCACCCTCTTAGTCACTACTACTATTTAACAAATCAGTTCATCATTATCTCATCATCATGCCATATTGTACAGATTTTAAAGCAATCTCAAAATTAGACCCTTTAATTTGCATTCCATTTTCGAATTACTCTATTTAAAATTTCAAACTGTCTGTGGAATTGTGCAAAAAAGAATTTTTATTCAAAATGTTATCTAACTTATTGTTATAATGAGTTTATTTTTCTGCACCATATACTCATCACTGATGTATTGATCATTTCTTCATTGATTAATTCCCTATCATTTTTAATTATCGTGAGAAAGTATATTTGGTATATGGGAACGTGAATTAACAGTTGGCAACTCAACTATCATTATTTATCAAACGGTAACTCAGATTAGGAAAAATTCCAAGAATTAATAAAACTGACCTATCGGATTTTCTGGTGAAAAATAGCTTTCTTCGATGAAATCACTACTGAAAGCAGATAATTTTAAAAATTGAATATAAATTAAAGCAAGCACATAAATAATTGATATTCACTCTAACACACAGTCATGTCATGTAAATAAACGGTTGAAATAGAGAAATAAATGATGATGGAATGGGGTCGAGACATTACTTTTTCACTGATATAATAAACATTACATTCAGTTATGGATTTCAATTCTTCAGATTCTCCAATTTAAGTAGCTTTCTTACAATCCATTGCCTTCCAAATGTTTGATGAAGAATGAAATAGTTTGAAGTATTGAACCTATTTTTTATGAATGAGCCAAGTTAGATAGAGTATTTATCCATCAAGAGGTACTTAAGAAGTGCATGAATTCTGATAGGAGTAAATGGAGAGATAGTTGGATATTTGCTTATCATAAGGTTACGCAGACATAAATTGTTTTACTAAAACCTGTGGAACAACAATTATGAAGTAAGTGTCTGCCACCAGATCTGTTTGAGTATAATTCTGGAAGTGATATTGAGTACCTCGATACTGATTGTCTTTCGGTATCTGTGGTTGACTGAGTGAAACCGGCAAAATTTTTACCAATAGAGTCGTGTCCGGAAATATGCCAACCCTGATCGTCAGACAGTAAAGATGGTGATTCGTATCTAATCTTTCGATAAATTTGATCCATATCTATGGGAGTATAAAATACTTTTCGGCCTAATAGAATTTCGAATAATCGTTTCTTATCGTGAACTGAGCTATGCATACCACCTGTTCCCTGTTCCACCCAACTACCACTAATCACTATTGTCACTGCTTATCCGTTGCACAAAGATAAAGTTATATCGGAATTTCGAAACCTTAGCTTCAAGTTCTTAAATATGACGATATTTCGAACTCAAGAATGGTCAATCCTTAAACGCTACATAAGTATCTCAAAATATTTCTATTGTCAAAAAAATGGTGAAAATTTTTGAAAAGTCAATTTTATATCCTCTTCATTTGTAGTTAAAAACTGACCATTATATCCATTAATGTCCATGAAATCAGATGGATGTATAGGCAATATTCCTGATGTTGGATAACTTCTGCACATTATTGAAGACAGCATAGGTTTATCGTTAAGCTCCACTGGCATTTCTGTTTCCATATGCATTGAAATGGTTGCTATTTATATCATGCGAAAATTTCAAACCACCAAACTTAAATGCTGCAGCACTTCCTTGAACTGTCGTCAGTTTCATTAGTACCGGAGGTAGATGTTCAAGTTGTTTACCTTTTGTTAATACGGATCCTCTGAAACGAATTCAGATGTGGTTTTTACTCGGATAGATAGCATACTCAAAGTGAAGCCTAAGACAAGATAATACGCTTCTCGTCGTCGAACTTCTACAGAATATTACAAATAACTTGAAATTGCTCGCTTTAAATATTTCAAGATAAAACTAATAAATTAGAAGAGATCAAAAACACAGGGACCATCTCTTCAAAAATAATCAAATATGTATGCACTGGCAAGGATGTACTAGACAAAGAATCGTTTAAAATGAGCAGTGTCAATCTAACGACGAATAATTTACTGAGAAAAATTAATCAAAATAAAGGACGGAGCAATTTAATTAATGAAAAAGAAGAAAAACAAGTTGGATTGTATATAACCAACAGGATCATCATACGATTAAACAGGATATTAATCAAAAAGAAATAATGCATTTTGTTACGACAGGGAAGATTTCGAGTACAATTAAAATTTAAAAGAAAATTTAAAGAAAGACAAATTCAGCGTGAAAACTTCCTACGTAGAACAGGTAGATAGTTTTAGACAGCTATTGGATCCGCGATAAGTGATGTAGAACAAAGACCACTAAGGCATACTTGACCTTTCAATTCAGGGTTAGGGCTGAGTAATCATTAATGAAATCAACAATCGTCTATTACCTGATTGTTATTGTACATTTCAACAAATTATATGCTAACAAATTAAAGAGCACAATCTCTAATATTTATTAAACTTTATTCATTTTTTTTCAACCTGACAACCTCATCTTTGTTCCTCGACTTTACGACTTCTAGCATATCTTCAAAATCTTGTTGCGACAAAGCCATGGAATAATAGTGCAACGCATTCTATTATTATCACAATTTAAAGCTATTATCATTATATGTCATCAGCAAATAATGAATTTCTTGAAAGAACTATTAGGCCACTATTATTCGTATCATCTCTCTCACATGTTGCATTTATTCCATAAAACTTCTTACCTTTAAGTCTTTCCCTAGAAAACTAGTATTTGCAGGGCTATTTTTTACCTTCAGTTCACTATAAGTGTAAATAAATGATGATAAATCTAACTTGATGATTTACTGCGACAATTGAGCCTCGTAATACTCTGTCGTACGCAAACACAGTAAAGCGAGCTCGTCTTACATTATTATCGCATGATAATATAAAAGTCTACTGAAGGACTTTCTAAGGTAGCTGCTATGATACTGTAAAATGCTACTGAAAAATTGAATTATTTTGAAGATAAATGAAATTAAAAAAGATTTAGAGAGCTTATCAATCAGTAGCATTGATTACCGTTCACCGCTTTTTCAGGTACCAAAACCAATTCATTTCATACTTCAATACGTTACTGTATATGTTAGAAATGATGATTCTTTCTAACCTTTGCATAGCTATACTAGTTGAACAGTTAATACCAAAGGAATTAGTAATTAACTCTAATTCCAGAAAATTGGAATCTTTATCGAAGAAAGTTGTCCATGATCAGTGGGAAGAAACAAACGCGATGAACATTTGCAGCAGCACATCTGACAAATAATCCAATACTTCTTCAATTATGATTTGCATACTTTAAAGATAGGAAGAAAAGATTCAAGCATTCTAATTTCATGAAAACAATAGGAATGCATAATACATAATTTATGAATCATTGAACAATATGTCAGTTGTGTTTCATTCAATTGGAGAAATGAAAAAATACTAACGATCTTTAGAAGGGACCATATCGTACAATAACATATTTCCAAACTTCGAAATGAGTGAGATAAGAAAAGATCAAAGAAATAAAGAAATGAATTTAATGGAGCAAAAATCAAGAGAAATAGACGAATATAAATCATATTTTACTCATTTCAGTAGATGAAACTAATCTTTAAAATAAACTTAATTACTTACTATACTTTTTTGCTCGATACATTCTTTTATTAGTACAACATACAGCTCATTAGGATTAACGAAATTATTACAAAAATTCTGAAAATTTGCTGCTAATATCTAATTTAAAGGCCTCTAAATACCGTATCACGGTCATGCAACGAGATATCACTGAAAAATATTGCAGAAAATTTCCAAAAAATCTTAAATATAATGGACAATATTTGCTGGAATCACCTGATTAAACGAAGTCTGAGTACATCTTGTTCTTCAGTATTTAATGCAGTGTTGTCCGTTGATAGCTTCTACGATATCACCAATTCGTAATATCTTCTTGGTCAGTTCGTCCATTGGGCAAGACCCAAAATTTGTATCAAGTTTTTATTGCTTTAAAAATTCAACTTAACAGGACAAATATTCATAATGAATATGTTTTATTTGACTGATGAAAAGCTGCAAAGAAAAGTTATTGAAATAAATCGGAAGATTTTGCAAATTAACTTGATCAAATCAATTTAGCAAATGATAAAATATTCTGTCCACGAGAGAGATCTGATAAAAGATAAAACTCCTACATGTAGAATCGAACTTGAGAGCCTCTTTCTTCGACATATTTCAATTCAATCATTTCAGCAATTTGTTAATTATGTCAAAATTGAACCAGAGAAATAAAAAAAGTATCTTTTTATAATAAAAAAATCAAAAAAAGAATGTTCTGTGCCCATTCGAAAAGTCAGTTTTAAATTCAACAACACTTAATTTCAAAAATAATTAGGAAGCAGTTATGACAATGTCACATATTAAATTCTTTTGAGACCATTATTTTGATGAAATATTTAAGCGTCACCTCAAGTTTAAAAAATTTTTTGTTTCTAAGGATATAATGGTCCATGTGGCTAAATTATGTGTCCAATTCAGAAGTGTGAATAATTTACAAAAACAAAAAAAATAAAGTAAAAGAAAAACTATCATTTTGAACAACAGCTATGAAATAAAAAATGTAGACAGGCGAATAATCGATTGGATGAATTGGAAATTCATCAAAAATTTATTCAAATTTAGATGAAAATGATAATTTTTTAAAATTCTTATTTTACGTGAATAACTTTAATTTAATCAGATTCATTTATAACATTCATTAGATACGCTTGCTTCTCTTGAAACTTTTGCAATGGTGTGAAATCGATGATAATTGGATCGAGTTAAATCATAACAAAATTTCTCGGCTTCCACAATGCTTCTTTCCCAGAATTCACTAATTAAATTGTGTATAGGCTTTAATTGACTAGACATTCTCACTTCCATAATCCTTCTTTTACATCAAATGAAACCATTCCAGGGCTAATCGAATATATACTTGCTATCAACAGTAGTTAACGAATTATTCTGAAGAACCAATTATTTCAGCAATATCCTTTCATATCAATTAATCATCTGTGAGTGCTTTCAAATTTAAAATATGAAATACGGTTAAAATAACGATAGATGGATAAGATGATAGCGCCACAGCATTATCTACATTCATTTCATTATGGCACTCATTTAACTACAACCACTATGAACGAATTAATAAAGTTAGAATTATAGCAGAATCACTTCGAGAATCCACAAAATCAACAATTATTGAATTTAACCTAATTAATTAGTCATCCATTCCTTTCAACAATCAAAAACAGTAAGAAAAATTTCGAAGTGAGTAACACTGGTGGAATTGATGCATATCATTAAGCGAGGTGAGATAATGGTACAGATAAAATAATTGAATAATGAGTTTACCTGTGAACAGGTAAATATTTAAGTAAAGAGATAAGAACTAACAAACATTACCTATTCATATTTGCAAGGTTTGAATTAGTGTGTTACTTTGTAGTATTAAATTTCTACTGGAGAGTAATGCCGGTATAACATCATAGATCGATTTGGAAATGTTGTTTATTAAAGAAAGGATTGATCAAATACACATTGTAATTTTCGTCCCAAAAGTTCGGAAACTTTAAAAAAAAAAAAGAGAAAACTTAAAAATATATTTTATTGAAAACAAAAAACAAAACTATTAAAATGGGAAAACTTGAGTGATTCGAATTTGATTTCATTCAAAAAAGGGCCAAAATGAAGGCTCTACGATAGTCCATCCATCATATGACCATATTACGTCACGCTATCTATGCGTGAAACACGTGTCGATTTTGATTGGACAGATAGAATAGCCGAATGAGTTGATTGAGAGATCAGATAAGAGGGATTACTGATAGCTATATGATAGAGTTAAGAGGAGAAAAATAAAAGACAACTTGGGAAAATAATTGTAGCAATAGCAGTTATTGATGATGATCAAACCAAAAGGTTAGAAATGATCGGATCTTCGAATTATCATCTTTGATATTAACTTCCTTTTTCCTCTTCTCCAATCTTTCTCATTTTTAATTTTCATTCCTTTTCAAATTTACCGCCTGTATTCTGACAAGTTACAGTAATTGGACTGCAACTATTTGCTTTCCGTGGTCGGGTTTGTTGCGTCATAAATGTTCGTTCCGTTTTATCCATTTGTTTGCTAATGTTGTTGATGATGATAATGATGGTGATAGTGATAGTGGTGATAATAGTTGATATGTGACGTCATCGTGTATTACATGTATTGATGGGTATTTTAATTAACAAAGATTCGAATGGTTAATATGATTGTTACCTTGTTAATTGTTCATTAGTTGATTAAGCTATGAATGATTTGCAGTATTTGGCTTAAATCTTTTTGAAATATCTCTGTGCTAATATCAATATCATCCATTTATTTGTTGTTTCTCATATGACAATAAGTAAAGGAAGGAAGGATATATTAGATGTTATAGGGTAAATTTGGATGTGCATGAAATTTTCTACTTATAAGTTTTTTGATACTTGAAGAAAGTTACTTAAGATGTTTTTTCTTTCTTCTTTTAAACGATATATATATATATATAGATTCGATGCAATTATCAAATATTGCTTTGCTACCTATGCTTGTTTAGTAATGGTTGAACTACGTCGTTCGATGGGAGGACGTGGCAAGAAAGCTTCACCACCATTCCTATCCCATGAATTTATTATTCAAAATCATGGCGATATTATGTCGTGCTTGTTGATGATCGTTGTTGTTGGACTTCTTTTTCAGGTAATTCTTTTCTGAAACATTAGGAAAACAATAGATGGATATTCGTTAAATAACTATGAGTTACACGACTAGATGCACTGTTAGTTACAATTTAGTTTTCATGCTAAAATACGTGAAGAAATAGTTCTAGAACTAATGTATCAGACCAGTAGTTTCCATTCGAATCTGTAATTTTATAGGGCACATCGGCATTCGCAAGCATTTTCATTGTCCCGCAATACAATGACACATTTCCGCTAGCCTTGGATTCTGGTATGTTGTGTTCTAAACAAAGTAGTGGAAAAATTGGTTTTTTAAGATGGTTTGATTTTCTTTTCAGTGGCATGCCTCAACTCTTGGTTGCTGCTTGTTGGCTATCCTGCGTTGAATATGTAGTTGATTCTGGAAAGCGGTACTGGTTTTTTTTCAAGGTAGAATCCAGTCGATGTCTGCTATCCATGCAGACTTAGTTCCTTTGAATGTTCTCACCGTCATTGCGAATTTATTGGAAAAGTTGTTAAGAATACCCATTTTGTCCAAATGCAGAAGCCGTCATTTACTTATTAGGCAACATCGGTGAAAGCTATGTAAGTAGTATATCGAGGTTGTTTTTAAATATATTCATTATACAAGGCTATTTTTTTCTTGTAGAACCAGAAGATTATTATCGAACTGGTTTGAAAGATGTAGCAGCTGTTACGTTTTACGCTATTGGATGGATTACTGTTCACGCTATTTTGCAAGAATATGTGTTAGACAAATTGCAGCGGAAACTTCATTTGAGTAAAACGAAAATGAGTAAATTTGCTGAATCGGGGCAACTATTTGTTTTTACTCTATATTCCGTTATACACAGCGGTAAGTTATTTTTCTAGACGTTTCCTGAATAATTACCTTAACGTTATGTGGAACGATCATTTTAACACTACCCTTGTTTTTTAAATAAAGATAGTAGAGATTCCAGATTGCATTTTCTATGTTCCGTCGAACATGCATTTCACCATAATTACATTCTCGCGTGATATAACTTACAGGCTGCATAATGCATGATCTACGAATGCATCTCGATCTTACCAAATTGTGGGTTGGATATCCTGAAATCCATCGTCATATGACACTTCATCTGAAACTCTTTTTTATTTTCCAAGTATGATTATTTTACGCATTAGTTTTATGTAAATAATTACTACTTTCCGGCAAACTTTCTGAATCTATTTCCTCTTATTCAATTTTTAGCAGTTATATTTTGAAAATTCGCAAGATACATTACAGATTGCTTACTGGTTGCATCAGTTCCCTGAATTCTATTTCCAAAAAGTGCGTAAAGATGAAATACAACCGCGAACACTGTACTCAGTTATTTTCCTTTTCTTCACTGTTGCAGCGTACTCTTTGAAGTAACTTTTTCACAAATTTTCAACTGCGTTATTCCTTTTTTTGTCTCATTTAAATTTTTTTAAGCTGATTAATTTTCCATCTAAGTATACCATGTTTTAAGCTAGACAAAAAATCATAAATTTTAGTGGTAAATAGGATAGCTATCCTATAAAGCCAGGTCTTTTGGTATTTATCCATAATTACAACTCTTTTCTGGGAATAATTACATCACTTCCTTATTCTTCTAGGTTTAAATCTTACCGAAGTTTATCTATACAATTTCGTCCTAGACTACTTTACTTACTACTCAGCTGGATTCCAAAGCTTTCTTGCGATGCTGAGGGAAGAAGGCGAGGGCAATTGAATAAGAGAAGTAGTTGTGTATTCTTTGTTACAATGAAATGTAAGTTAGAGGTAGCGTATCGGTTTTCAATCTTAGCAGTTTTCTTTTGCAGTTTCAATCGACTTGCTCTAGCCCTCCTTTTTCTGGAGTATGTTTCACAAAATGTTTTCCACCTTACTCGCCTATTTCACTTTGCTGAGAAATGGAACATTGCAAAAACTGGGTTCGTTTAATTTTTCTTATCAAAGTATGTTTGAAGTAGGTGTTCTGTAGTTATTACTGCTTTCAGGCACTGTTTCGTTGGGAAGAATGATGTAGTTAAGGCTGTAATGCCTAGTTTCTTCTTGTAGTTTTTTCCTATTCTTTTTATACCAACAAGCGATAGGCAACATTTTGGTTATATTAGTATATTCATACCAACAAAAATTTAGTTTCAAAATTTGGAATATTGTATTTGTGCTAGTACGATTGGCAAGTGCAGTATTAGCTGTACTTACATTATGGTATGGGCTTCGTTCCAACGAAACTCCCTATGTGGATCCAGTTAACGGAAATTTCAACACTGCGTTCATCCGGTAAGTTCTTTTATTGGAGAAGTTGAAATGATGTTTGCAGTTTCGATCGATAACTTTACATGTTAATTTTTCCGTGTGTTTCTTTCTCTGCACTAAACAACCGGCATTTGCAAATGATCTTTTAAGTAATCAGAAATATTATTGTTACAGATTGAATAGTTTGTTATGCGTTTTGGCGTTACAGTTATATATGCTGTGGAACTTTGTTTTATTCCATGTACGTCGTTACCGAGAGAAGCATAGCAAAGTTAAAATGGACAAACAACCTAGAATCCAGCAGAAGAGAAGGAAACATATAAACGATGATGTTAGTTTATTTATTCATAGAAATATGTTATCACAAAATTTGACTGCTTTATCGTATTGTGAAAAGTATTGTAAGATGTTTATCCCAGAATTTGTAAGCAATTTGGGATGACACCTGGAACGGATGTTGCGGCTGTTGAAATTTTGATGTTCTTATATAGTGATACCTCCACAGTCTGGGAATGTGTGAAGAAATATTCTGATGGAGAAACACAATACCAATCGTCGAATCATTGCTCTAATTATCTGAATAATCTAGACAATCTCTTTGAATGTCTGGATAGTCCTTATGATCTGTTAAATAACTGCTGTGTAGACTTTGACTGATAAGTAAGTAACATTGCTGTTAACGTTTTGGTTACTAATAGAAATATTGCGAATAACGCATTAGTTAAGGTTGCAGGTGCGCGATCTGCCAGAAGCTGACCAACATTCCCGTAAGAAGTCCAATTAAATTATTCGGAAATGACCAGGTGCATATCTCTTAATGAATGGACGAAAGTTTTTGGCATGTGATGATACATTTCTCTAAATTGAGGATGCGTTTCTGTCTCCAAATATTTTTAGTTGAAAACATCCCTTTATGTATACACTAGGTTATGACTAGTACCTTTTCGATTAGTTTTTCATTTTTTAAATCGTTCTCTGAATGAAAGTTCTAAGTTAGGGAAGAGTGGGTGGGAGAGTATGAGATTCAGATACAGCGGCTGGCATAATCACTTCAGCCATGTTCTTGTTTAATGTTTGTTGTATTCTTTGGCTAATGATTGCGCCTTGATCCTTTTATTTTTTTCTCTATTTCAAGGTTCTTACATTAGCCCTATTTAAATCTATTGATCATATTATGGCAGTTGTTTATGAAATTGTCCAGTTCTTGAGCCTTTTGGAACTTCATTACACTTTGGATTTAAGGTTTTTCTGTATTCAAATCTGTTTCAGGTAACATACAGTATGAAAGCATTATATTGAAATTATCTTTCGAATTGTTATGTGTTGCACTATCTGTTGCAAATGTGATTCATTGCTAGTTATTGGGTTTCTTTTCTTGTTTTTAATTCACACTTTTCTCCATCGTCCACATTGTTGTGATTTTAACCTTTGTTTGCATGACTTCACCTTTCGATTACTTTATTGGCCGTCTTGTTTTAATTTATAAATCTGTACGAACGCTGTCAGTCAGTCTATCGTGTTGCAGTAAATTATTGGTTAACAGAATATCCCAGAAGTTAAATAGTGAGATGAGCTGAATGGGTGGTACTCGATTCTCGCGAAATTTCAATAATCTCTACAAACAAGTTTTTTCTAGTGAATTGGTTATAATCATAAGCTGTAATATTTCATTTTCCGTTAGCTTTTATAAATCCAGCCTTCACAAATGCAAACCTATTTCGGAAACATGTCCTGGAACTATCTTGCACCTCGAGTATGTTAGCATGCATTTCTTGTGCCCGAAGTAAATACATGACACAAATTAATACAATTTAAACACTTAAAATATTTACATATGGGGACGTTGAGTAGACTTTATCGAAATCACAAGTTCGATTCTGGCCTAGTTTCTGACGATCTTAAACTCTTCCGGAATACTCAACAATGCTCGAGTTCAATATCAGGACAGCAAGGGGTCACTTGAGCGGCGCATCTGTGTAGCGCAATTGCTCTCCGCATCTTGGAATTTGTTGATCATATAAATGTTTTATTTGATACTTTGTTGGCTAAGCTATCAATGTTTCAAACATCGTTCTTACATTATATTGAAACAGGTTAGACTTTAGTTTGTAGAATTTGTTAGAATTAGCGATTTGAAGTTTACATCAAAATTGAGGTTGAAGAGGATTAAAGTTCACATCAGTATTTCTTTTTGGTAGTGGGCCGTTGATTGTGGATTAATCAATGTATTTCTTGGCTGCTCTCGAAAAAACCGCTTGGGAAACTGATCTCTGCAAAAGTAATTGAATGAGTTCTGGATTTGGAGTGTGAAATATGAATTATTCTCTGGTACTTATCGACATTGAAATTCAACGAGAATTTTAGAGGAATCTATTGTCTCATTCATTCAAGGGTTGGAAAATGATTTTACGTCATGATTTTATTAAGTTTTTTAAAGCTCTTTTACGGCAAAAATATACCATTCATGCTAAGATCGGTTTCGTCGAAATAACTACTTTCATTTAATATGGAGCAGTTTGATGCATCGTCTGTGCCTGTAATATCAATCGATATTGGGGAATTAATGCGCTTTGGAAGTAATGTGAAGTTTATTTGATTCATTAGTTTCCTGTTAAAATTAATTAAATTTCAAATATTTATTGCTTCCAAGACTTGCATATCGTAGAAGTTTGGATTAATTGCATACAGCACGCGTTATCGTTGTGTAATAAATTATCAGACGTTCTAAACTCTTAAATTTTTATGAGGATTTAAATCATCATCAAGATAACTATCAGTACCATATCCTAGAATTGTACTGTCTATAACAGATGAAAAGCGGTTCAGCGAAAAATCCGAGAAATCTCTGTCAATTGATATTGATTCTAGTTCTGAATCAGACACCCAACATATGCGATACATCCTGAAAATTCTGTGAAGAAGATTATCTGAATCATTACAGTATCTATCAAAATATTAATCTCAATTACAGTATCTGTCAAAATATTACCTAGAGTCGTTTTGTAATAACATAGAAGAGTTTGCAAATGTAAGCTGATCTGACGTTATCTCTGGCAAATTTGAAGTGTTCGATATGGATTCTAAAATAATGATTTTATAAGGAATAACATCGAAACAAGTTCCTCTTCTCATGTTGGTATCGAAGCGGACTTAAATAGTGACAATGCTAAATTGCATTTGAAATGGATAGAGTTACGTCAATTTTTATAAATGACATAAAAATGATATGTCGTACTTTCTGGATGAGAAAGAGTCCCAGTTAGCACGCTTGAATGAAGGCCCCAGCTATCTTCCAAATAGTTATCCTCAATGATGAAATCACTTAGATCTTCTTCTGAGTTCTAAAAATGTTATAGCATGAATTTTAAATTTCATTCAGTTTCGTCTGAATTCCAAAAAATTCCAGAATTGTGTGGCCCATTATCAAGAATTTCGAGAAAATCCCACAGAATTCATCCAAAGAACATCGTTTATCTTTGATCGTATGCTTCTCAATGAACCGTTTGTAACCCAAACATGGTAAGTGATGTAAGTTGCAATTTTAACAGTTCATGTTAAATTCAGATATGAATAAGTTCAAAAACTAAGGACTACTTCTTTACAGCTTAAATATGCCAAGTTACCTGCTTCCCAAAAGATGAAAACAATCAATATTTCAGATCCCTGAAAAAGGCTTACAATTACGCTAGAAGCAGTACTCTGTAACGGACGGCTTAGATTACGCAATGGTGACATTGCTGATGGTGGCGTTACTGCTGGTTCACCGACGTGCTTAATTGCCAATGTACCATCTGCCATCTAAAAATTTTCATATATTCAATTTTTAGGATATTTTTCATTTTTTGGAAAGTTTACTAGCAATTTCAAGATCATGTCAGACTTCATTATAACTTCAAATCTGAACTACTTACAGACATTGACTAGAACATACTACTACTAGAAGGAGTTTTTTTTTTTTTTTTTTTTATAATTGTCAATTCTTGATCAGTTGCTTGATAGTGTAATTAAGAAATGATTTTAATGAAAAACATACCGTTAGCGTTTGAAATGCCGTTTGCATATCTTGTTGATCAGTGAGTGTTTCTTGAGCTGAAAAGGAAAGGCTAAGTAAAGTGTATGAGTTGAAAAGCATGAAAAATCTATAAAAACAACAAACTTTACTGTCAAATCTTAGGTCGAGAACAGGCCTAATAAGAGAAATGAATGAATTTAAAATCGTTAATCATAAAATAGAAAATGCATTATTCGATAGTAGAAGCCTTATATATTGAAGATAACTCAGGAAAAATCTATAAGGGTATCAATGGAACAAATCAAAATGATCCAACATGAAAAAATCAATAGCTGGTCAGTCTAACTTTCATTCCCAACAATCATATTCCAGAATATTCCATACCTGTCATCTTCCACCGCTCTTTTACAAATGAACCAATTTCAAAGATTTTCTTTGCTTTTATAAATATGATAAAAATTTTCCACAAATGTAGTCAAATTTATTCAAAACTTATTCAAATTTATCTAAAATAGCGCAGTAACTATTCAACCAATATGTCACCTACAAAATGTACCGATCCGATGATCCTAACCGTTTACCAATATAAGGTTGGTCACGTTTTCAAAGAGATTGCACGATAGAATAATGATCTTTTTCATCTTTATGCTTTAACTTTTCATTTCTCAAATCAGTTTAATTCTCTATCTCAAACATTCTTTTCTCACGTTTTACGATGTCGTAGATTGACTTGAATTCATGTATAACTATTTATTATTCATGAACTTTTCTAACTTTGCTAAAGCGTACTTTCTCGATGATTGAACCTAAAATTTGCGTAATTTGTTTTATTGTTCTAAATAGTATTGTTGGAATTTCCACGAAAATATTTTCGGATCTCAAATAATCCTCCTTTTTTTTGAATCGTACAAACGAAGTATTGTTGATAGTCTTTGAAGCCTGAAGTGATAATTTTATGTTTGAACTGTCTTCCGCTTGGAAATTTGAATTTAGATTTGGATTTTCAAGGGGATATCATGGAAGTGAAGAGCAGCTAACACATTCACCAGACTTAGTTATTCCTTCAAATAATTGAATTGTCAACAACAAATATACTTAAATTTAATTGATACAGTAAAATATGCATCATACAAGAGCATTTCAAAAAAACTTTAAATAATGGGATATCAATATAACGGCACTTGTTATCAACCAATGTATCTCATCTTAATTCTCAACTGAATTAATTACATAGATCATCAAGCATTACAGGGTAAGCAAATCATAACACTGTTCACTTCAAACTTTCTAACCAACACAAAAATTCAATCATTAAATTGAATTTAAAAAAAATGACTAGAGAGTAATTAAGCTAAATTATGATGCCTGAACTACAGTTTTATTCATATTCAATCGAATTTGAGAGCTGAAATCTAACTAGAAATGGACAACATAGCATACAATTACATATATTCAAAGTCTACTAAATATTCATTGAGCATATCACATCTGTTTTAGCAAACTTAAACTTTCTTCTTATACGAGTAGATCCAGTTTATGAAAAGTCTGTCTTGTCACTGAAAAGCAAGAAATTCTACGAAAATTTTGAATACGAAGCATTCAATTTAACAACTTAGTTCCACTAAAAAGACCCCTTTTCTAGTAGTAGGTTTGTGACATTAAACAGCAATTGATTTCTATCAGTCTAGTAAAATTTTTCGAAGCATCACTAAAGCAAGATTCAGAAAACAAGTGATCCGTTCCGGAAAACAGTGGATATGATTATTTTTTTTCATTGCTGAGTTCAGACTATTCAAAATTCTACCAACCACTGTTTCCTCATCACTATCCAATAAATCTGCCACTATTATGTCGTATTCCGATTTACAGAAACGATTCCAATCATTAAATTGTGAATCCATTTCCTAAATGAATCTCTAAAAGTTCTGAACAATATTTTGCAAGAACAATTGAAATGTGAAGCAATTCCAATACCATAAAATCCAAACAAATCAAAAAATTGGATTTTGAAATCACATTTCAAAATGTGGAGGAATGAAGAAATTTATGTACCACACAATTGATCTTATTTTAAACTTTTTACTAATTTGCAATAACATACATTTCTATTATCAGACAGACGACTTTCTTGTGCAATATGCTTTATCCAATTGATAAAAGTGTTGAAGAAATAACGTGCCAATGGAGGAGATCGTTTAAGATCGGATAATGTAAAATATGTTGATGAATGTGGTGATATCATATCTTTTAACTTAAAAACTTTTATAAAGATGAAAATATGATTGAAGAAATATAGTTGGCATTTTGTCCTCGGATCATAGCTATTCCTGATGTAAGTGCACTCTAACGGGAGAGTTGTTCATTACAATGAAAAATCATAGGTATGTTAATGCCTTAGAGGTAATACAATTCAAGAAGATCACACTTCTCAATAGTTACTGTTAATTTTTATCAGCAAAAAAAAAAAAAAAGATTTTACCATATTTATTAAATTACTGAATGTTATAACGTCCATATCCACACGGATAACATTGGCTACTATTTCGTTATAAAATTGTTCCATTTCGTCAAATGAAATGCGACCGTCTCCATTTAAGTCCATTATTCGGAACCAGTACTCTATGCTTAAATCATAAAGAAATTGCGAAATTTCCTTTCAAATTTACATTTTAAATATTCAACTGAAATATAGCAGTTAAAATAAATGGAAAAATTTAATTTTTAAATTAATTAACTTGCTTTCGTAGACTCAGGTATAATTACATTCGAAGTATGATTACTCCAATACTGTAAGATAAACTAACTTCAACATGATTTGGAATCATTTGATAAGCTTAGGTGGATGATTTTTTTTTTTGATTATTAAGTGTATACATGGAGATACAAAACCAATATTTACTAACCTTTTCGGATGACATTTATCAACTTCTGCCAATAAGAAATTAACAAATGCAATATAGTCTATAGTTTGTTTCATTGAACTGTTCGATGTTACAGCTCCAGAAAAGATACGTTGCACTACCAAATTTGTTAATGCTAAATACTTCTCAGTTTGAAATTAATGTAAAGAACACTTTAAATGACTAACTGTTCAACTCCTAGAATCATTTTATTGTATCACTAAGTTAAGGGTCAACAATCATGTATAACATCTTGCATAACTTCTCCATAGACCAACATAAATAGCTTGAAGAGTAAAAATTACTCTCCAAATTGTCAGCTTTTTTTCAATCATAACTAAAAACTTACCACTATTCGAATAAAGAGAAAGATCAAATGGTGTCAAGTAATTCTTTTCACCTTTATCCAACATATAAAAGTTACAATAAATGACGTAAAAATGTTCGTAACTGAAAAATTCACGTTCTTCATTGACCTCAGCTCTTTCCAGCATTGTAATTGCCTGCAATACTTTTTGAGAACTTCAAGATAATGAAAATATGAGGGATGGGAAACATTTAATTTAGCTATATTGAATTTTGTGAAATCAAAATGACTCAATTCAGCCTGCATTAGCGCTTTACTCGCATTATTTATAATACCATTAGAACTGGCTATAAAATTTATTACTACATGATACAGATAAGTAATAACTTACGTTTAATAGGTTTGATAACCTCAACTCTACTGTTGAAATATGTTTTTTCCACGAATGACATGCAGTCCAAAAAATGCGCGCTATCACCTGAAATATTAAAGATTTAGAATTAAACTGGCAGATCTTATCTGCAACAAAAAAAATTCTTCATAACTGTTTTAATATATGCTTGATGAAAGGAAATTGCTTCTTTCAAGAAACTTAGTGATGGTAATGTCTCAATTAGGTCCTGAATAAGCGCTTTAAAATCATCTGCGGTAAGGAAATTTCGGCTTCCATTCGTTAAGATGTAAACAAAACGTGAAGCCTCGTCGTGAGCATTTTCTTCAAATCTAAAAAAAATGTGAAAAAATGCTTTCAATTTAATAAATTTTAATGAGATTTCAAATTTTCAAAGATAAAAACAATGTTTTTTTCAACATAAATGTGAAAGATTTATATTTGCGGTTTTAAGGAATAATTTCAACTGCTGAAAGCATACTTTTTCCACCAACTTGCAAATTCACTAAAGTTAATGAAATTTGAAACTGAAGTAGAGATGCAATTGTAAAGTGGTTGTTTCCAGAGTGGACACAGTCCGGATGCTAAACAAATTTCCTTCATATGCGACAAATTAACCTAAAGCAAGAAGATAATGAGCAAATTTGTATTATTTTATCCCTAATCTCATTTTGGATAGATAATACTTTTAATTCAAACAATTTACACTTTGTATGAAAATTTCGCTATTCATTATGTGCTACATTCGTTCACATAGCCGATGCTTCTTACATCCATTTGAATATTCTTTGAATCGTTTAGCCCTTTTCTAAATTTCTCAATAAATTTATGATGAATGCTACACCTGATCATTATATTTACAAAATACTTCTTCCACAGCAGTTAGATTGTTGCAATTATCTTTCCCACTGAATGGAATACCACAAGGATAGTGAAAACTGAAAGATGTCAGTGTAAGAGGATTGTGCATGGATCAGATTTCTCAACATTTTTGAAATTTGAATTGAATTTAAAAACTGATATACGTACCGTGGGATGTTGAATGATGTTAAATCAGATTCTTCAAGAATGTCAACTTTATGAAATGTTGAAGAATCAAGGTCGTTTGATAAATGTACTTCGAAGGAACTGAAATTTGGGAAAAAAAACTTGGATAATTTCGAAACTCATCAAAGTGAAAATTTGTATTTTTTACACTTTTATTTTTTTTTTTACAGATAAAATTCTCACTTTTCATTTCGTTTTTCTTCAATTCTTTCAGGAGTTGACGTATCACTGTTTCCCTGAAACATTAGAAGCTCAATATCTAATTCAATTATTTTATGAATGAATAAAACTGCAAATTCCACTTCATTCTGTTAATAAAATATAATTTCCCAAATTATTTCAATTGCCGGACTAAGTATAATGAATTTATCTGCTGATTTTTTCGTTTAACTTGTTTCATAGTTACCTTCCATAGAACCAATTTTTTTTTTCCGCACTTATCGTTTTGTCATACGTATTTACAACTTAAAAAGCACAATGTGAGCATTGATCATAATTAAGATCTGCGCTTATGTGCCAGCGTTTCAAGGCATTTATCTGTTTCCGTCCAAATTTGTTACACAAATGCAACTTCGAGCAAGATTTTTTTTTTCTTTTCAATAGGATGAGAAGGAAATTCTTGTAAACTACTGAAGATATGTAATAATAAGAGTTAATCTTAAATTTTTAAACACTCCATGTTTTTCTGGAATACCGAAATCTCATTCAACATTAAGAAACATTATGATGAAATTGAAAGAAAATCGGGAGAAATCGTAAGTACTCCAAGTTAGTTAACTCAATTATAACTTCATATGCTTTGAATTAATTAAGAAAAACATTTTCTTTCCTGATTTTTACAAAAGATGTACATATTTAAGATTAATTTTCGAGAACTAATTCCTAGTTTGAAGTACTCATACAATTTCAGCTATCAGCTATTCAACTTTCACGTTTTACATGGTAAATACAATATGCATTTAAAACCTCGAAAAGTTTGACTGTACCGAGAGAAAGGATGATGTGCAACAAGAAATATCATTATCATTTGGATCATCAAGAATTACGTCATTTGATGAAGCTTCAGAAGTGTTATTTATTACGTCTTGCTTATCTTGCGATACACCACTATCCAATATTTGTGACATTTCCAACTGTAACGTCAAATATTATTTATTAATTAAAATATGATTAAGAATTTGAAAAATTAGCTTTTTTGGTGTGCAAGTTAATTAAATTTAAACACATGCCTTTTCAAATATATGGAAGGCTTGAAGGTTAGAAAACTTCGGTCACTTCAAAAGCACTTTTCACTTAACTTCTCCGAAGCAGGCTCTACCACAAGTTTCATAAAAAATAAATTGCATTAATAGTAGTGATAACGATACCGTATCCATGTTTTTTCCAACTAACATTTCATCATGCATATTCTCATCCGGCGACATAACACACAGATTCATATTATAATTCGGATAGGATGAGTTGCTCGATATTTGTCTGCTACAATTCCAAGCATTCTCCTGATCTTGTTCAAAATTTTCAAACCGTTTAAATCTATAAAAAAAGATACCAACAAAATAATGCATTTCAACTTGGGCAACATTGCTTTGGAATCTTTTTGCATAATTGATAAGGTGTATGTAATGCTAAAAATTTTTTAATCGATTTTCTTTGCGCTATATCATACCCTCGGGATAACCGAGAGTCAATTCTAAGTGGATACATGAAATGATCACTAGAAAGTACATTTACTTTCTTGGCGTTCCCAGAAGCCTTGTGGATATATCAGGATTCTGAAAAAGATCACATACAGATTACATTTAGATTTCATTTAATAGCACCATTTCATTTCAAGCATTCAGTGATTGAATTAATGAATAGTTAGAAAGGTGAATGAATTGCAATCATACCAGATGGAGAAGTAATATGCATGAAAATTCACTTTTATCATTCAAAACATCCAAAGCCACTGTATTTTCAATGGCACTGGAGATTATTAATTTATGTTAGTCATCCCACACCGCGTATTTTCCAGGATTTTTTGGACTTCTAAGTGCGATTTCAAAATTTCCTTTTAAATTTAAGTGATCTGTTTGATTTCTTTTCTCATATTCAAAAAAAATAGATTTTCACTCTCCGTAGAAGAGGATTGATAATATTTCCTTCTCTGCTGAATTTGATGAATCACCTCCATTTAATTTTATTAATTGCTTATTCAGGTTGTTTTTAAAAGATATATTATTTCGTGCAATATTTAATGCACTACTGCTTTGTGGAGAAATTCATTACATATTAACACTAAAATTAAATTGAAGGCCACATTTTAATCTTACCTAATTTCCAGCAAGTCTTGATTTTTTTCTTTAATTTTGGAAAAAAATTGTTTGTGTAATAATGGAAATGATTCACAAATCATGGATATGCCTACAAGTTATTAAATTAGTAATACCGTTATTGATGACAGAACATTTAAATGTTCACTAATTTCCATTTCGGTTTTATTATTGACAGCATCCATTTTAGGTCCATCGAAACTTGCACTGAAACGCGAAAATTGCTTTTCATAAGAAAGCATAGGAAATAATATCACAATTTCGAATTAGATTTTTTAAAACTAAGCTGGAAATAACAGTTGTGGAAGAAATTTATTACTTTTAATATTTATCGTTCTTAGTGCAAATTTTGTAGTAATAATTCTAAATATGATGCTGTAGAATTCTAGCAGTGAAGCAATGAAAAATGAAGAATGGGATAAACCTTCGAGAATACCGATTCTTTCGAGGTGTATACACGGCGGGAAAAGCTGAAAGTCGTGGAGATAACACTGCACTCTAAATGTGTAATTCATAGATAAATTTAGTTTCAATTTCAAAGTGCAAACTCGGATAGGATAGGATAAATTTAATAGTTTTCGCTCGGGACAAAAAAATAAGATGAAGATGCAAATAATTTCCATCAACATTCATTTTGAAAACTTCAAATTAAATTAAATTTTTCTTAAAATTTGAATCCTTCAACCGTTGGAATATTTTGTGGTTAGACAACGCAAAACATGACCACTTACGACCATGTTGATGAGATCACGTTTAGAAGTTCGCACAGGAATATACGATGGTGAAACTGGTGGTAGCAACATTGCTGAACTGTTTTGTTGAATAGTTTCTACTCCACGGTTATAATTTTTATCAGTTTTCTCTGATAGTCCACTTGGATGCAATACCTTCAATACAGAACTATTATTGTTATTGTCACCATCAGTTGTAAGTTCCGTAACATTTTGACGTAATTTTGACTCTCCCAACTCCTGCAAAAACGTCCCCAATCAAGCAATCCCGTGTTTCCTCATTCTTTCTTTAGTCGAGAACATAATCAATTGATTATGTTTGAAATGGTACGAAAGATTATCATTGTAGTGAGAGAAGAAAATCTGAGAAAATTATATTACATTTAGTGTAATAATTTTCTGAGATGCAAAGCTGATAAAAAGCGGAAGCAAGGTGAAAGTACAAAAAGCGTACCGATATAGAAGTATGAGGTGCAAATTGTTCTTTATGCGAAATCGCTAACATTCCATCTGTTATCTAAAAGATTTCATATATCATTATTATCCGATGTTCAGGATCATGGTGTTGCTCCTTATGTAAAGAGAATATTCACTATATGCCAAAAATCTTTCGAATACTGTCGAAAACTTCCAACATATTCAATATACTTCCCAAATATCCTCGCTTCTGATGTCCTTCAGCAGTGTTCCAGAAAAATCCGAATGCATATCATATTTTTAAGGACAAATTTTGATTTCGATGAGCTAATTTTCTGATAGCATCACCAATTGGTAGAATGAACGAAATACTTACCGTTACTACTTCAAATGCTATTTGCATGGCTTACTTTAGCTTGTGAAGTACAAATTACACAAAGATATCTTTCTAAATTGAATTGAGAAATTAAAGTAATATTTTGGCTAAAGCAATATAAGTTGCGAAAGAGATGAACACTATCAGCAGAGTTACTCTAAAATTCTATTGTAAAAATGCATGCAAGGAAAATAAATTTTTGTTGGAATCACTTTTTAGGTCTTAGATTCAGGATACCCAATTGGCCAGATTCAATGTTATCAAGCACACAACGTGCTATTTTTTGATCAAATAGTTCCAATTTAAAGTAATTTTTGAAAAGAAATCTCTCAAAGAAAAAGAAAAAAAAAAACATCATGAAAAATGTTAAAATAAACGAAGATTATAAATGGACAACAGAGCTTCTGATAATAAAGCCGAGATTGGACTATTTCTTAGATGAAAATTGATTAACTGAATAGTCGAGATAAGTACCTTTTTTGACAGAGTACATGGTCAAAAATTTGCTTAGATATCGGATTCCAGAGAATTCCGGACATTTTAGTTTACACTTTTATCCACATATTTTCCACGCAACTTATCTACAGAGGAAATTACTTTTTATTGTTTCGCTTTGATTCTAACATTACAACCCTGATTGTTTTCGTAGGCATCTATAATTACTTTTACAAAATGCTTAATTTATACAAAAATTTCATATTTCTTGCATGTCCAAATATACTGGATAGATATTTCTTCTAAATGAAGTGAAAGATTTTTCAACAAATTTACTTTTTACGGTCAATAAGACAAATTCGGTTAGTGCAATAGACAGTTCGATTATTGCTCGCATATCATTTGGGAATTTTTTCTCATACAGCATTTCATTTAGTGGATAAATAAGATTATTCTCAGAAGATACATGTGCCATTTGTAAATATCGAATTTAAAACTTCTCAAAAATACAATTGTTAGAATCTCTACTGCAGAAATTACGAGGATACCACTGTATTTCTATTGAAAAGTTTGATACTTCCTCTTAATAAAGAAAATTTAGAAATAACTTGATATAAGGTTGAATGACAAATTAGATAATGTTCAAAGGACTTATAGAAATTATCTCACCAAACAACTGCAACTGGTTATACTGTTTCTTTCCACATCATTGAAAAACCCTAGTAGGGAATCATGTCAAATAGAACTTAAGCTAACTTCAGCTTAACTGATAAATTGCAATGTCGCTCGTCACATAGGAAACTGCTAGTTTCGCATCACTTAACAAACTGTCAATATCTTCCTTTCATAACTTTAAACGTTAAATCTTGTGCAGCAAAAATAATATTATATTTGACATTCGCAGATCCAAAATTATTTTTCCAAAATTACTTCGCTTACAGCAAGTTAGATGTACACTTCATTACTCATAGATCAGATTGTAACTCAAATAGTGAACAAATTTTATAGCCAGCACAATATGACAAAATAATAATTTTCAACATGATAATGAGAATAAAAAGAAAGCATTTCAATGAATATAATCGGTAGTGATAAAAGTATTTAGGAGGTTTCCGTGAAAGTAGCAGAACCAAAAATTTCAACAATTTCCATAGCTAATTGTGTAAGTTCGCCGCATTCATGTAAATTTGTAAGAATAGCAACGCAAGTTCCTTCTGTGCCGGTGAAATTATGGTCTGGTTTAATAAGAAGAACAGATGAAGCACCTACAGCAGCACCAGTGTGCAAAAAAACTCCTTTTCGAGGCCAGGTATTATTTAAACCTCCATATTTTTGATCCTCTCCATCGATTTTATACCAACCAAGAGCATAGACATTCCCTCGATGATCCGAAATTTCACCCTTCCAAAATGTTTTCATCGTTTCGGCATCGAGCAAAGGCTTCATTCCATTATTTTCGATGAGTGACTGTTGAGCTGCATGATAACTGAAAATGCCATATCAAACTTTCAATTTATCCAAAATTCGTAGATTCCGAACTTTCAATTTATCTGTGGATTACAAATCTATCGGTACTGAACTCGAATTTACCTATAAAGCATTGCATTAGCGAAAATAAGTAAATCAGTGACAGTGGACAATAGTCCACCACCGGCCCATTTACTTGAATTGTCTACTTCCGGAACATTCTTCAATTTATGATCGGGATCGCGATAGTAATACCTGAAACAAACGATCTACAAGAGGAATGTGTGACTGAGACTTTTACAAAACCGTTTTTTATAAGAAGTTTCCAGCAACTCAGTAAAATGTTCCAGTAAAAACAGCACAACAAGCCGGAAGTAACTTCACATTGGCTTTCTCTTGAAACAGGATCCCCACCCACCTGACCATTTTAAGACAACTTCCATGGTTAGACTTCAATGGCCTTTTTTTATATTTCGAAGTGTCAAATATTTATATTACTTAGTTTAAATAATTAAGCTGCTAATGAGTCAAAACCAATGTAATACGAGAAGATAAACAAAAAAACTTGATAAGATACATAAAATACCTGGCTCGATTAGTGATAAGGGGGAAGTTGAGGTCGAGATATGAGTGATTCATTCCTAATTCCCGGAATAAATTTGTTATTTGATCTACATAGCTTTCATTGGCTGCTTTCTCTAATGCTGCACTGAGCAAGGTAAATCCGTGGGTTGTGTACTGAAATTTACTTCCTGGCTCTGCTACTAATTCATCATGTTTGAAAATTTCCAGTGCATCTTTCACACACTCGTAGTGAATGTTAGAAAAAAACTCAGATTTATCCTTGAGTTCGACACTCCGATGTCGCGTTGGACTGCTTTTGCTGTATTTCTCCTGGAAGATTAGATCGTTTTAAAAGTTTTCTCATATCCATGAAAGCGCCAAATAAAAAACATTATATTTTGTTAATAATGATAAGATGGCTAACATTGAGCCTGTTTCGGAAGGCTTGACGTACAACTAAGTCAAAAAGGACAAAGGACACAAAATGCATTAAATGCCTGACTGTCCCAATATTATACCGCATTTACCCAGAAATGAATTATAGTATAACTGCAAATTAACTACGTTCATTTCATGATGTTAGCCAAGCAAAGCTATTTCGTTTGTTCTACCTACTATTCAGAAAAGAAACGGTAATTTGATATAAAGCGAAATCACTCTGTTTAATTGTGACTCAAAAATTTGATTTTACAAACTTGGCGACAAAAAAAGTTTGGAAAGATCATTTAGAAATGTTGAAAACACATCACATACCTTATATTTAATGTTTATTTTATGCAGTAAATTCTTCACATTACCATCAATTCCTGTTTCAGCTGCTTTCCTTAGTTCTCTTACGAAATCATCCACGGTCGGCTCAACCGGCTATAACATCAACGATAAAACTGGGAAAATTTTCCAGAAACAGATCATTATGAGCCATAAAAATTTTCACACCGTAGTACAAATATCTCATACGCGACCGTACTATCATCGCTAGGATCGGAGCGGAGTTTTGCGATGTTCGTTATTCGGTGGGTGTTGGTCTAGTTTGCCGGGAATGGGTGCGAGAGATATGGAAGGAGTTAGGGGTATTGAATGCATGAAGTTTCTAAAAATCCTAATAAGCTGATTTTAGAGATATATGACTTTGTCATCGACAAAGCTGCCCACAATTTTATGTTCGGCCGTCAACACAGGAGTTATAAATGCACTTTATCACAAAAATGTTATCGATCACTACGAACATCCACGAAATGTTGGAACACTCGATAAGAATGATCCGAACGTTGGCACAGGCATCGTTGGATCACCGGCCTGTGGTGATGTTATGAAACTTCAAATTAAGGTAAATCCCTTTACGGATGTAAATCATGAACTGCGTGATGAATTTGCAACGATAAATAGAATAAGAGCTGTAAACCCCACTGACTGATAATATTTTGAAGATAGTCAGCCTCTTTGCCTGTTTTTGTTTCATTACGTTGTGATGTTCGTTTGAAGATGTCTCTTTTGTACCCAGGTTGGCAATAGGTACTTTGTAGAACTATTAGAGTATTTGCTACTGTTGGAGTTGCAAATACTCTGTGAAGAAATGCAGTTGTGGAAATTAGAAATTCACAACAGTGCTTATCGTTCTAAAGTTAGGTCGATGAAAGTGGCAAAATAATTGACGCGAAATTTAAAACATTTGGATGTGGCTCGGCGATTGCATCAAGTAGTCTAGCTTCCGAATGGATTAAAGGCAAGACAACAGAATATGCTTCGAGAGTCAAAAATGCCGAGATTGCGAAAGAGCTTTGCTTGCCTCCAGTCAAACTTCATTGCTCCAGTAAGTTACAAATTTTTGGTATTTGGTTCTTTAAGATTTTTGCATTCTGCCTCTTTACATTTGGTCATTTTAAATTAATTATTTCCTGCAGTGCTAGCTCAGGATGCAATCCAGGCAGCTTTAAAAGACTACAAGAAAAAACAGGAGAAATCGAATGGCTGATTGATATTGAGCAGCTATTATATACATGTAGAGTATATTCGCTTTTTTGTACTTTTTGAATATTATGGATTAAATATTTTTGTTTCCGATTACCTGGCGGTGGTAGATATTTCCTTGTAATACGTGTGCTTTGTTCATATTGTTTATAAAATAAAACTCAAAAGATTCTAAGCATGTTCTACGGTAGATTCCTCTATCAACAGTTTGCTTACAGAAAGCTGGTCACATTTCTGTCCGCATCTCTAATTTGCGTACATGGAAATAAATCGTAATCACCTTGAAATTTCCTCTTATTGCTGTTATTTACTTAGCTAATTGAGAAGAAGGGACCTGGCTTTTGATTTACAACAATCCTTAAGAACGGCTCCGATAGTTGGTTACGCTTAAAGATGTATAGCTAAATGCGTCAAGTCTTCTGTTTTTTTCTGCTTCATATGCGTGGTGTTTTAGTCCAGTACACTGCATTATCCAAATATGCTCGTCGGGAACAAAACTAACGTCTTAGCAAAATGAGAGAGATGGGTATAACGTGAAAAGGTAACCATTTTGTAATGTCTGATACCGCTTGTATGGCTCAAAAGTTGACGGATTGTTATGGTAACGTCTTTCTCGTTATATTTCTTTTTTGGGAAATCCGGTACATAGTCCTGCAACTCATTCATATTGTTTCACATAATTTCTGAAAACGAAGCCTCAGATTTCAGTTATCAGCATTGATGATTTCTTCCAATACTGGCAGTATGTAAACCTTTCTCTCCATTATTACGCAAAAAGGGTTATTCCCACAACAAAAAGTCGAAACCTGAACAGACGCATCCAAATTAAGTTTTCCGTTCTGTACCAAACGTGCAGCAAGGGCTGCTGTTACCGGTTTGCTTATGCTGGCAATTCTCATCACTGTATCGCTTTTGCATGGTACCAGCTGTTCCACATCTGCATAACCGAATCCTCGTTCCCAGATACATCGACCATTACGTGAAACACCTACAGACAGTCCTGGGACTCCATTTCTCACCTGTACCATAACTGATTTTAAGCATCAAATGTGATCGATTGGATTCGTCATTTTATATAGTCCAGTAAGGAAGAACATTCATTAACAGTATCCATTCCCGTAAACTTATCTACCCATTTTTTCGAAAAGCAGTGATGATTTCATGTAAGGATGGTGAAATGGTCATTTTTGTCTTAATACTTTTTCACTGAAGGGTTCTTGTATGTTACATACACGAAACCTACGAAGGCAAACATGTTGAAGTTTTGCTATCAGTAGCGGATATTTTTTGTAAATTTTCAGATTATTTATGTCTAACTTTGATTCACACGTAATTTATACGGGTCAAGGAGAGAGAGAGAGAGAGGTTACAAAATATGTCTGCTGTTACTCATTCCCATGTTCCAAAGCAGATTTTGAAATTTCAAAATTGCTGTGGAATCGGTCAACTACGAAAAAGCCAAAAGATGTTTAAGTATTATCAACATGTCCTCTACAAATTAAACTACATATAATATATTTTTCAGGTAGGAAAATTCGAATAATGAGGATGTTTTCATCCAAAAATTGTAAATATAGCGACATCCTGAAACGGAATAGTTTCCAATCAGAGTCACTAAAATTAGTAAATAATTTTTGGTGGTTAGCAAAAATTTTTGCAAAAAAAAATTCAATGTAGGTGCCAATTCAATCGTTCAATGTTAATTATTTTCACTAGTGTCAAGGAGAGAGTACCATGAATTGCTTCACGATAGCAGCTGCTTTCTCCTTCTGTTCAAAATAACTTGGGGTATTGTATGACTGACGATCGGTACTGAGTCCTAATGCAATGCCTGTGATCGATAATGGAAAAGTTATAGAATGATGCCACCGCATTCTCCGTTTCTTCCTGTAAAATCTAAAAAAAGAAATCAAGCTTTGCCTTAATTCATTGTCGAAAAATGAAATTACAACTAATGACGTGTAACAACAAAAATGCAGGCGCACGGAAAAATGCGGCTACAGCAACCCTGCAATCGGTGGTTGATTTCCAAAATTGATCTTTCGATCTCTATAGGTAGTAATTTCGATTAACAGATGAACCCATTATATCATTTTCCATTCCTATTCTATTTATGTCTATTTCTTAAACTTCTGAGACTTCTGGTATATTAACTATTTTAAAAGACGAAGAGAAAATTAGATATGTATGCATAAATGTAAGCTTGTAGAAATGTAGATTATAAAAAGACAATGCATCAAAGAAAACTCTGTAAATTTATTATATATGTATAAATATATACTTAAAAAAGAATCTTCATTTTATCAGAAAATGGAAATATGTGAATATTATCGAGATTCTCCTGCAATCTTATTAGTTCCCTCAGTTTGTTTCAGATAATTTTATTTTCCATACTTCACTTTTTTTTTTTTTTTTTTGAATAAAAAATTTCCAAGTATTGACTTAGCTAAATTTTCAGGAAAATACCTCTACGCGTTCCAGTAATAATATATCACAAAGATTGTATATACATATGTGTACCTGCCTTTATCAGTGAAATCAACTTAGCACGATACAGACATCTCCTTGATATGTCGTTGATATGTCATCCCCGTACTTTTTTTGGTGAAAATTCAGAGTTTCATGGTTCAGTAAGATTTCAAATAAAGGAAATGTTAGATGAAAATGGTGTAGTTTGAGTATCATGCTTCAAAAATATGGATGTAACAGAAGCAAGGTAGAAAAACGATCATTGAATAAATTGAAAATTGGGAATTGTATGAGATAAATTAATAGGTTATGAGAGATGGTACAGGTAGTCAGTTTTAACAAATTGCTTGTTTCATATGTAAGATTGAGAATATGAAGAAACATTTGATTTGAGCTTTTCTTCTCAAAAATAGTCGTTATTTTCGCCAAGATCAGTTTGACCTTTCATTGCACAGCGTACTAAAAGCCATATTATCTTTCAGAATATGGTTCCAGAATGCCTTTTTCTGTGGTTGTGGTTTCTTATGAACCTATCATTTCGGTGTATTGTCATTCAAAAAGTAGTTGACATTTTTGATGGATTTTAACAGTAGATTATTGATTTAAAATAATTTTCATTGATGTGCTTGTGGCAATTTTAACTTCCTCTGATGTGATTATTTTCTGTCGGAATTTAAGATATAACTTCTATAATACTTTCATTTTGTTCTCAAAAAAAAAAAATAAAAAGTAAAAAAATACAGGAAAATACCGGTTTTTCTTTCAGTTTAACATTTAGCATTGTGAGCAGCGTTCATGATGCTCACGAACAGTTATATCGGTAGTGATTTAATCGTAGAATTTTATCCGGTGATACGGAGAATATTTGAAAAAAAAGGAAAAGAATTGAATTCATAGTCAATTGTTGCTAAGAATTTATTGATAATTGATTAAACGAATCTACTCATTATCATTTGTATTCCAACACTAATAGTGTCTCTGTTCAGTAGAAATGCATATTTATTGCCTCAACACTGTATCTCAATATCTACTTCAACAAATTAGATAATAAATATCATTTGTTTTATTCCCTATTTTGTTGCAAGCTGTTAATGAAGCCCTAAAAAGGGAGGTGCAGGTGGAAGCATTGTTGCTTTCAAACGTCGTATTTGAAATAGTGCTTTCACATAGATAGAAAAGCAATTAAATTATAAGAGATTACTCATCACTGATAACCTGACAAGTCAGTGTATTAGCCAGAATAGTTTAATGAAGTTCATGATCGATCACTTTTAACATTCAATCGGACTAATCTAGGAAGATCTGCACACTCTGAACACTGTCGGTAATATATGATGCAGTCTAAGAAGCACTAATGAAAGAAACAGGATTTGGGAACAAAATCTGGCTAAGTGAAGGATAATTACTGCTGGAAAGCTCTTTTGTAAGGATCAGTTGAATAGATGATTTATTTATCAATTTGATCTAAAATACTGATGGGACACTTAGTAGACCCAAATAATGCCTTCATCCAGTTTTGTACAACAAAGGTAATTTAGCCTTATTCTCATTATTCCAGATGTTATACGCAGCCCTTCATTGTTAACTGTTTTATCACCTTATCATCATTATTTGTCATTTGATAAGGCACATAAAATGTTGGAAAATCATTTGTCCGTTCTATGCATGATACTGCTATGGTCTAACTGTTAGCATTATCAAAACAGGCTATGTCAAAAAGTTTTCGGATGCCACACAAATGTCATACCGTTAAAGTCCCTCAAATAAGTTTTAAGTTATTTTAAAATTCTAATCATTGCTGATTACTGCAGCTGTTAGTCATCGATAATTCCTGAAATGGAATACAAGGATAAATCTCAAACAGTAGGTTGAAGTGGGGTTTGATTAAGTGCATGGATTAATCATTTTGAAATTTGAATGTTACCACATGCATTCTGAAATTAATATCCTGATGACGACGTACTCCAGAAAATGTCGTTGCAAGATTTTTCGCACTATTTGACTTTTATTTTAGATTAGTGATTCTATGAGAGCACTAGATTGGGTTTTACTTGAGATGAGTATTGTTCATTACTTTACCTCGCTCGAGTGCTTCTTTGATTTTTTACTTCTTATTTTTACGTAATGATTCCCCGTATCAATCAACTCAGATTCATATTTCAATAATATGACAGTAAGGCACTTTTTGTGTTCCTGGCGGTTCCTTCCTACATTGATAGCGCCAGTCTTATAAGTCATGTTAGCTGTTCACAACTCCATCAATTTTTCCACATTTCCTAGTTTTCAAGAATATTGGGTTGATAGTATGAAGATTACAGATAATATTGACCAATGGTGCTTTGTATCAGCACTTCTTAAGCACAGGCTCGATAGACTTATAGCTTTTCACGAAATCGTTATTAGTAATCATATTTTATATATTAAAGAGATTAGATTTAGTCAATCTTCACTTAATACAAAAGAGTGCAAGAATTGTCGATAGTAGTTGTAAATTAATTCATTTAATGATTTAGGTTTGGGATGAACTTTGAGGGTTAAAAGTTTCTGTGACACTTTTTAGCTCTTTTTCTAGCCTTAGTAAATGATAGTGGGATATTTCTAATAATAAAAAAGAGACGATTTTTAAATAACAAATCAAATATTACCAGGATAATACACGATTTAGACACTAAACACAAATGAGACGAAAAAAAAATCGTGCCGGTATACTTTTGATTTGCATTTGATTTAGGTTGCACTAAAAGAAAAAGTGCTGCAAATAAGTATGCTTTTCAGCGGTAAGACCATTTCTTGAGAATGAATGAAAATCCGTACAACTCGTTTGGAAGATTGTTATGAGATGAATTTTGATGACGATAAGTTGGAATATTCCGACAACGATACTGGCATCTAAAAGGGGAATAATCAGGTGGTAAGATCGAACAAATAATTGGTCAAAACTATTTGAAGAAAAAAATAATTGGTAACTGCTTATTTCATTAGCAACATTAATCATAAAATTGAGAACAACATGTATTGTCAGTCCTCCTCAAAAAGTTTTTCCATTCAGCCTCGTTTATTGCACAGTATCATTTGCTGACTTTAAAAATGGTTTAAAGATTTCTAATTTATTATTGATTTGGCGAAGCATAACAGACAATTAAAGAAAAGTGCGTGGATTTTCAAATAACTCTGAAACAAAGAATGAAGAAAAATCTGAATTATACAGACTATTTTCTGAAGTTTCCATATTTAAATTTGCACAGCACTTAGATCGGACAAAGGAAGAAATAATATGCGTTAAATGTATTGTAGGAAAAGACTTCATCTGTTTGGGAATAATTTTGAAACCGTCGACAAAGCTCATGGAGTGTTAAAGCGAGTTGTTGCTGGTAGGTAGCTAAGCTTATGCTAGATTGAATAAAGCAACTACATTCAACAGGTCGATTACACATCCGCACACACAAATTTATTATCTCTTGTATCAAAACTGCGTCGAAATTTCGTTTAGTTATCCTGAAATAGGGAAGTTCCGGATGTGTAAGATCCCGAAGCGAGGATCGACTACATCGTTAACCATTGACGAAATCGACACTATCGTTGTGCAATCCGATTCAACAATCTTTCCTGAGAGCGCTGTAGTTGGTTGCCACACAGACCACACACGATGCTTCGGACTGGTGTGGTGCGGTCATCGCATTGTCGTTCTGCCGCACCCACCATCATTTAGCATCATAATGACGTCATTTATTGAAATTGAAATTGAATTTTTTCTTTTCAAATTTGGCGCGCTTGAAGCTTTCAAATTGACTCTGAGTTGAACCTTATCAAATTAAGCTTGTAGTTCTTATCAATCAGGCAGAAGAAAGATGTCGTTGCATTAAGATACCAACTAAAGTTCTGAAAAAGTCGAAAAGTAGACGATTTCAACCTTTAAAGTACTACTGAATACGAAATTCGAGAACAGAATCTTTGTCATTACCAGTAAGCATATTGTGCTGATAAAGGTAGCGATACCGAAAGAAGAGAGTATATAAACTTATTTTATGGTTAAAAGGTGAAAAAGTATTTCCCCTATTCAACTCTTCAAATACGGAACAACAATCTCTTCAACAGGAGGCTGCTTGAAGAATTTTCGATTCTGTAGGAACTTGTGAAATGCAAAGAAAGGCTAATCTTTTGAATATGTTTTAAATCCGAATTTCAATGAGGTGTTTAAATGCTATCAACAAAATTCTTTTTGTTAATCCTAAAATTTCTAAGTTTCAACTTCAGTTGGCATTAACACGATATTAGAAAAAACGTAAAATATCATTTGTAGGAAAAACAAATCATATGATACATGAATGTACAAAACAGTGATAACATGCAGAAACAATCATTAAAACGAGAACGAAATGAAATGAGATAAGGTTATTAGGGATTTTATGGAGAGAAGAAAAAGTGTCGTGTAATCAATCTTCAACAAACAACGTTTTCTGAAAAAAAATTATCATAATGCTGCAAGGATTCAGTACGACTTACGTAAGTTATTCTCACCTATTTCAGTCCCTTTTTTTAAATACTATTTTCAGATTCAAGAAATACCCAAACTTTCAACAGAGTTCACCTTTAGTGACAACGAAGAACATATTCCAGATACTGGATCCTCCGGAATCAAAACAAATGATATTAGCAACCATTTCTGACTTTTCGGCATCTTTTGTAAATATATCCACTAATATATTTACTTTATGATCCTACCCATATTTTATAAATTTATTCGACCCTATTGTATGAATGAATTTCATTTTCAGTAAACAATTTAATACACAATATTTTTTTCCTTTTATGGATAATGTGATACTGCATCACTCCATATACCGTAAAATTACCTTATCTCATTGGCATATCCACGTTTCGAGAATGATAATTCATTGCTAAATTAATTGATGAAGTATAATAATTTTAGTTCAATTTTAGTTTTAAAATGAATGGTGGAATAAAATCACAAAAATTTTTGTTCACATCAAGAAAATATAATCATTAGTATGAATTCGTTAAAAAGAAAAAGACATTTCAACGAAAAATTATTTTGTAATGGAAAACGGTTCATCCTTAAAATATATCTTCCTTTCTTCTACTCTTTCTTTCAATTCCTCATGTATCATTTTAGGGGAAAAAAATTTAAAGCAAATGTAAACCAAATGTTCCAAATGTTATTTGGCTAGAAGAACTCTGATGATATTTCAATTTCGTAAAATTAGTTATTTTAATAGGCTAAAATATTAATAGGCATGAATCCTTCCTCCAATTGCACACATATTTTATGCAAAACTCACTTATGTTTTGACTGATGTTTTCATTGTTGTTATCATTTTTTTTTTTTTTTTCTACACTAAATACTCGAAACTATAAGAAAGACTAAAATGAATAACTGATTGGGAAAAAGAGTTTTTCTTTTAAATAGTAAAATATTGTCTCATTTGATTGAATCACATATTCAGAAGTTTGCTTCTTATTGTGATGCTAAGTAAATTCATCATCCGTATTTTGTCCTCAAACAACGATGTGACTACTGAAGAATAGTTAAATCCATTTATATCAGCTCATTTAATTATATCGCCAAAGGATCAATGAAGCATTCCTATCCTTATCCCCTTTTTAAAATGACTTGAAAATGGGTAATTATTTAAATTAAGAATTGCAACAATACTCCGTTGTCATTGGTCTGGAAGGCTTTATGAAGATAAGAAATTCACTTATCTTTATAAAAATGGTTGTTTCATTTTTATTTACTACAGCCAAAGTGGAGATATCAAGAGATGAAAGCGTTCTAAGAAACACTCAAAAATTTAAGCCTTGATCAATTATCAAATTGCATCATTATGGTATTAGTTGTTTACGCTTATCACCCTGATCATTCAATTTCCAAAAAGAAAAAAAAAAATGTACCAACGATAATTCATCATTTTATTTATCAACCTTGCTATAATTTACAGAAATAAATTATCGCTCAGTTTAGTAATTTTAGAATTTGGAAAGACTAAGAGATGAAACGACACTGGCACAGAACATCGATACGTTTCAAAATGTATTTTTCAGTGATCTTATATTGCTGCCTACTGTTTTGTTGTTTCTATTTCATACCACCGTTATTCAAATTAATAGTGATGAAGAGTGATTCGTTCTACGGAAATTTAATAAATTTTCCTTCTATAAACAAAAAGGTATCAATTAATCCCGTTGAATTTACTACATCAGTTTATTCGTTTGTACTAGTTTTTTAAAATTAGATTTGAACTTTTCATTAGTGAACAAACATTCATTTAAATGCGTTTGGTTTAATGGTATTAAACTGTAAAGGATTTTTTTTTTTTTCTTCCAGATCTATAGGAATGGTAATAATAATGAAAACGTTATCTTGGTTAATCCTTATCAATACGACTGGACGATCCTTGAGAAAACGTTTTGCACTGTACTATATCCAAACTTAACAGTTATAATCGTTATTCATTCAGCCACCGATCATTTTGAACAACGTATATTCTTACGACAAATGTATGGCCGACGTTTTTACAAACAAGTTGGATTTTAAGTAAAATTCAATGTGGTTATCAGTGGTCACTTGTTAGATTCCAATAACATTTCACTTTTGATCTAGAAAGCTTTAACTGACAGTGGCAATACTTAAGTCAAAATAGAAGTTATACTTTTCCAAATAAATGAGATGCGATGAAAAAAGCAATTCTTTATTCTTCTAAACCATAATATCTACATTTTTACATCGCATAATTTAGAGAAGTTGAACAAGTTTTCATAAGTTATTTGCTGTAGTAAGAAGTGATATATGTATAAACGAATTGTGAAGTTAGCATAATTTGAAAGAAATAAACAGATTATTTGCAGTATGGTATTGCGACATTATTTGCAGTAGGTATGCCAAAGGATAGTAAAATTCAGAAACAACTACTTAAAGAATCAAGGAGAGAACATGATCTTATACAACAAAACTTTCATGACAGCTATCGTAATTTAACATGGAAGGTTGAATTTAAACATAAATTAATTTCTACAGAGGGAGGCGAAATAAAATCTCGTTTGCAAATAATACCGTTTGGTACAAAGATGTTGAATTGATCCCCCTCAAAAACAAAAAAGAAAAAAAACACTTCCGATATTCAGTTCCATTTGATATTTCTGAAGAATTCCTAGCCATGATTGATCCATCAGGAAATGCATAGCGAAATTTGCAAGTGACAAATAAATATATGGTGATATCTTTTAGGCATTGATGTGGCTACGCTTCATTGATGAATATTGTCCCAATGTGCAGTATATAATGAAACTTGATGATGATGTTGTTGGCAATATATTACAACTATTTCAGTTTCTAAATGAGCATATTAAATCAGTAAGCTTATTGGAATCACAGAAGCAAATTTTCTGTCGAGTTATTTATCATCGACCAGTATCACGAGAGAAGAAGAATAAGTGGTATGTCAATGTTTAGATAAATATACCGTTTTCTTCTTTTGTACATAATTTTTGCATATAATATTCGTTTGTGTAAATTTCCATGTAAGTTTCCAGAAATTTGATAAGATTGTTTATTACTT
Source organism: Dipetalonema caudispina (assembly GCA_013365325.1). Classification (NCBI taxonomy): domain Eukaryota; kingdom Metazoa; phylum Nematoda; class Chromadorea; order Rhabditida; family Onchocercidae; genus Dipetalonema; species Dipetalonema caudispina. The sequence continues at coordinate 24,125 of JABVXV010000071.1, read as the reverse complement.
TGTTAAAGGTATGTAACAAAGGATGAATTATCATCTGAATATTATTCAAATTATTGTGTGGGTATGGCAATTATATTCACTGGTGATTTACCAAGCGAACTGTTACGAGCAGCTACAAAAGAGAGATATTTCTGGGTTTGTTGCTTTATACAATATATTTTTTCAAATCAAAAGTGATGGTATGGTGTTCAGGCTTAAAGGTTAGAGGGACATGGGTTAAATTTTCGGGCTATTTGTGAAGTTTTTGCAAAACTCTGTTGGAATATGTTAAAGCTGAAAGTATAGTTACTTATTTTCAAATGACAAGAGCTTGATCAAGATTTAATTTTATTTTATAAGAAATCGTATGGATCAGATAATGACATGTAGAAATAAAAATTTAGTTATAGATCGATGATTACTTCATAACTGGAATTTTGGCTCAGAAAGCTAAAGCTCACTTTGTGGATTTAAAACGAAAAATAGTGATTTACACATGGGAAGGAAGTGAAGAAGCGCTTGTGAGCGGTGATGTCTTCTTTCGTTTATTATCAAATATGTCTCATGGTTTACAGTTGTTGCGACAAATTGAGGATAATTATGCTATACGATATTTAAATAGCTCAACACAATTAATGATTCTTCCTTCGCGTGATCATTTCCAGAAAATTTAGGTGCATATTTTATTCGAAATCATGTCTGTACTTTTATGTCACTCAAAAATCCAATTTAAAAATTACAGCAATTTTTTGACAAAGATCAAATACAACCATTTAAACTTAACAGTGCATTTTTGATTACTAAGTGTTTGTTTCATGAATCAATATATAAGTTTTTTTTTTTTTTTTTTTTTCATCCAAGTTATTCTTCGATAATAGATTGAAAAATAACGGTTAATATGCAAATACCTGTTGCAGATTTCGGGATCTGAGATGATACTAGTAACTGTTTTCCTGCTAGGTCTGTATTGAAAGAAAGGAGAACTTCAGATAGTTTTGTTGATAAGCATGATTAAAGGAATCAATGTTGATTGAACCTTGTCAGCACTTTACATTTATTCCTAAACAACAAAGATTACTTTTATCTACACTGAGAGAAAATTGTATCAAAATTTGTGAAAAATTTTAAGCTAATTGTTTAAAATTGAAAACAAATTCTATAATGATAAGAACAAGGCATGGATAAGAGTGGAGAAGAACTTGTCGACTTTAACCTCTGTGCTAATTAAATTTATTCACAAACAATAAATAGTTATTTCACTTTGTATATTTTGGATTAATATTTGGGCGCTAGACGACATCGTAAACTAAAAACTGTCCTTTACTGTGACTGCTTTTAAATTGACTTCATAATTTGTAAATAATGAATATATTAGCAGAATTGGATAATAATTGTGGGATACTTCAGATGCGCACCTTCCTTAAAAACATTTTCCATTTCTCCTCGTTCAATTGATTTCTTTCCAAATGTATATCTCACGTATTTCTTCCCACGTATGCTTCACGTATGCACCTTACCTTGCCGGAAAATATCAGGCAAAATTGTTTCCTGCCGGTAGTAGTAGCAGTTGATGCCTGGAGATACTGATTCTAGAAATGTATTGCTGCATGTCCAAAGTTTTCTTCCAACAAATTATGAATTAATAATATTCATACTTCATTTATCACTTGTCATTAAAATTAAGTTCTTTTTTTTTTCAGTCAAACGTTGGTTACTTTTTCGTGCCCGCTTTCCACTTCTTAATAATATTAACTTGGATAGAATTCCTCTTCAATTTTGTAAATTTATTTTATTCTCAAAAATCTATGTTATTTTAACATCATTTCATTTTCCATGCCGGATTTTGTTAGGAATAGGAGTGATTACCAGGCTTATCACAACTTTTAATATATCAGTATATCTCTTCTGAAAATAGTACGTAGTTCTTGCTGCACAAATTCTCATTTATCGAATCATTTTCTTTAGTCTTCAATCTCCCAATTGGATTGCGTACGCTTAAAAAGGCGTCAAACAAGTCTTCCATTTCATTTATTTCCTGTAAAATTTATTCAATGTTAAATTTATGTAACATTCCTTCTCTAATAAAATAATATTTCCAGATCATACGTGAAGTTAACGTGAACACAAATCGACAAATCCAGTTCAAAAACTAATATTTTAATCCAAAAAAAAGATTTTTATATTGTATACAAGCAGCCATTTTTGTTGCTTGCATAGGAAGAAAGTCATTTTAATCGTTTCCATTCACTTACTAATACTACAAGAAAAAAATTGAAGTAATAACAATGTTTTGAAAATTTACTTTTTTATTTAAATTTAGAAAAAAAAATTCTTATGCAAACATCAAATGGATATTTTTACAGTTAGATTGTACTAATATTGTAAATAATACAACAATACTCATTGATAATTATTGATCAATTGGTTCCAATTTTAATATGTTGCAAAAAATTGTTATTGAAGTATTTCTTACATATGTGTAAAGATTTAATTACTTCTTACCTCGTACTACCAGTTTAATCTTAATTTTATCTCGTCGACATCTTCAGTTAAGTGTTTAACAAACAGATAAACAGAAGAATTAGTATATTTGACCACTGTTTGAAATTTCGATTTTGAAATTAGAAGAAAAGAATTTTTGATGAAATTTAAATAGCTTTTTGCTGAAAACGCACTAACAAAGGAGATAATGGTCAGTGAACATTATTAGTTCTAACTAAGTTTATTAATGGACAATAAGTCTCAATTCCCATATTAGCAAATCATAACTGTATATCTTTCGTCTCTCTTATAACTTGTAACACGGTACAAGTTTACCAAGCCCGCATCAAATCTTCTGTTTTTCCGCGATCCACAAGCTATCACTTCGGAAAATACGTTAAGAAGCCACTTCAAAACATTTTTATAAGATTGCATAATGTGTTACAACCAACTGTTTGCCATGCAAGTGGTACAACACTGATGTATAATAGAAGTTGTTGAATGGAGAAATGGCAGCACCGCCTGAGGAGGTGGGAGATAGGAGTGTGACCTGAGCTGATCGGCAATCTGTGCTGCAACTATAGCAGCTATTGCACTCCTTCACAAACCCTTACATCCTCCTTGTCTTGTCAACCAAGAAGGATGCAACATACAACATTTTTATTCATACTTCCATTACTTCTTGTAGATGTTGTTAGATGTACTTCCGAAGAACCTGAGGTATTTCATTTTCAACAAAATTTATATCATTTCTCCATCACTCGTAAATGTATCATCATAGCTTTTATTTCATCGAACACATTTTTCAATTCTTTTAAATTACAAAAAAAGAAAAATAAGAAATATTTTTTTAAACAAAAATATAGAGAGATTTCTATAACTTCAAGAATTTAACTGATTCAAGAAATCTTTTCCGTAAAAAAGGAAATAGCAAATACAGGTTGATTTTAGATAACTTTTGAACAATTATACAAATATGGTAAAAATGAGTATACGAACGGTAACTGGAACGATTGCATTGCATTTTTTCTTCGGTCAATCGAGGATTTTGATTATTTTGTTGATGAAAATGTATGGTGTCGCGAGAAGTGCGCACGAGAGCATAAAATAAACAGGCAGACAGGTTCGTTCATATTGTTCAATATTTCTTTTAAATTTGATTCGAATAAGAATGATCATTGAAAAAATTGATTTTATTCTTAATGCAGCAAATAATCAAATAAATTTAATGGGAGTCTGGAAAAGATGTGATCGATCCTGACAGATTTTTGATTCCTTTATTTTTTTATTCTTATTGCTTTATCATCCTTGTATACATAGTCGATTTGAAATTTGTAGAATTGAAAGATGCCGCAGAAGATATTGCGGAAATAGCAATGATGTACACAAATGCGCAACATGCATTGTGCTTATTCCGGTGTAAAAATGATCGGTTAACAACAATGAGACCTCCAGTAAATAATCCAGATGTTTTCGAGGAATTCCAGGCTCGAAAGCCATATCAATATCTACAGATTTGCTATTGGAAGGTTCTAGTTAACAATTGTCTGATAAACAATTTCTAGAATTTTTTTTTTTGAAGTATTTTTTTTCTTCAAAATTTTTGATCGATATATATATATATATATAATTGTAATGTAATTTTTGGGTCAAAAGTAAGCCATTCTTTTCAGCAGAAAGATTTGGCATCAGCTGTAAGAAGCGCCTATACATATTTGGTGGCAAATCCAGAAGATCAAGAAACGCTGGATAATTTAGCATTTTATATGGAACAAGATGGGTATAATGAAGATATGCTTATCGATGCTCGACAAATGAAATATGAGGTAAGTAAATGAAATTTTTTAATCATATTTCCGGATAAATTGATAAATGAAATGAGTGAGTTGAAAAAAAAGTCTGAAAAAAAAAACCTTAAACTTATTCTTGATAAAGAATCTATCGGGAAAAAAAATTTTTTTCTTTTAGATTAAGCTTCTCCGCTCTAATTATAAATCGTCTAAGCTCTTTAAATTACATTATTATGATACCGTTTGATTACTTTATTATTTAAATCTTACGATATACGAAATGTAAAGTGATAAAAAAGATGTTTACCAAGTGGACTTCAAAATTATCGTTCATAATTCAACAGAATTAAGTTGTTTCTGGATTCAGGCAAGCTATATGCGAGGTGTCAAGGCATACAATGATGGAGATTGGCAATTGTGTGTTAATGAATTCGAAACTTCAGTGAAACAGTTTTTTGACGAGGAACAAAAATGTCGGCATATTTGCGAAGATAAATTAAACTGGGAAACGTTTGATAGTGCCAATCCGGAAATCACTGTTATTGTCACAAGTTTGCATTAAATGTATTATTTGCACAATAAGTTGCTAGAATATCTTACAGAAATTTCATATATTTATGTTGTTTCAGGTATATATTTGTCAGTACTACGATGTAAACATGACTGTGTTAAGAGGCTGTCACGGGTAAATGGTCATGATATCGGGTTCATTCTTCCAACATACTTCGAATATCTCCATGTTTGCTACTACAAGTGTTAGTTTACTTATAAAACAAGGAGGAGTATAAATGATGTTAGCACGGTCATGCATCCGTTACAACTACTCATAAATCATCTGAAAAAGGGATACCAATCGTTACACCATTCCGTTGGACTATCTAGTGCAGGAACCGTAAAAGGCCAATAGAATGATAAATACCTTTCCGGTCTGCTTAAATTCTCCGAGGGTAATGATCAGGTAATAGCAAAGTTGACTGCAATAATGATTTAATATAACAAACTTGAGTAACAAAGAAACAGCAATGCAAATTTTTATCAGATGAAATAACGAATCAAAAAAAGCAGCATTTTCCAGACTTAAAGGAAACATCAAATCACGAATCGCTGTACTCTATTTGTATATTTTAGAGCAAAAGATGCGACCATTCAACAATTTCTGAAAATTTCCAGTGAATCGTGGAAGAGATGTGTGCGAAGCCGTTGCAAATAGCATTCTACTGAATCCAAGCAATCCTATCATGCGCCGCAATAGGCTCTTCTATTCAAAAACATACCGGAGTGATGACCTTTTCAAACCTTCTAATGTGAGTTTCCAAGGCATCATAACGAATCTCCTATTAATGATGGGATATATCTTGCTAAAAAGTCCATTGAGATTACTAAATACATATGTTTCTTATGGTTAGCCATGATTGTAGGAAATTATCGAATTCCATAAACGGTATGCAATTGAACGATTGTTCCTGGAATTCGTCGATGAACGATTCAAATTCGAAAACAATGAGGTGCGAATTTCTATTTGCAATCCTTGGAGGTTTTTGTGCATATTCAACATTTTCATTAGAGCCACCACATGGCGGTGAAGAATAGGAAACGACCCTATGGATAACTTTCTTATTACTATTAACATCAGTACAAAGCATAATGAGTATGACAATGATTTGCAGCTACCCGCAGAAAGAGTAGATGATCGTCTTCCGCTGGATATAACCATACCTATTAACGATGATTTCGACTATTCGGCGATTGAGAAGGAATTGTTTACTGAGGGAGAGTGCTCAGCACTAGCAATAGCGGCTATATTTGAAACAAGAACAGCACAACAAAAGCAGTTATTAGTCGACCTGACTGATCGAATGGCGTCACGATATAAAACCCAAACTCTCTACCATTCTCTCACTTGTTCCCCAGATACCATTGCGCCGAAATGTCCTCACCATGCACTCATTGTGTCCATAGATCGTTCAAGTTGTGGTATATTCCTAACTGATCCACAACCAAATTCCTGTGTACTCATTTTTTGCGTCGGCTAGGAGATAATAATGAGCTTTTTCATTTTAAGAACATTCATTAGCATAAAAGCGAATATCCATAAAAATATCCGTAATTTAACTACACAAATTTAGCCTGCAGAATTGCAAATATGATTCACAATGAACAGTGACTTGAATTATATAAATTTCACTTTCTTCGTAAAGTTTCACCGTTGTATATCTTATTCAACATAAATAAACAGCGGCAAACTGGAACTAGAGATAAGGTTCAACACTTCAAACTGTCTGGCTTTATCAAACGATAATCCAAATCACTGATAAAGGTACACGGATAAAGGACCATGTGACACTTTTCAACATGATTTTTTTCGTGTGAAAACTCGACGGATCTAAGAATGTTGATTTCTTGTGATACTGATTTTATTGATGCAGATGCGCTTGAGTTATACTCCATATAATTTCTACAGTCACAAAATAAAGCGAAATTCAAACAGGTATACACAACACGCAAACACATCTCAAATTTTTGGGTATAAACACCATTTTCTCTACATTAAACTCTGTTAATTTTGAAAAAAATAAAACTTCAAATCCAGATCTTTAACCGTAATCGTCTTCTCTACCAGTCACAAACCTTACTCTCTGGTTTTAAGCTTTACGATTGAAGCTGGCACCTCTGTTAGTCAACGGATGAAATGGACACTGATGTTTGATATGAATATAATTTCCTATGATATTCCTTTAACCGATATGATTCTGTGCATTACATGCAATGTATTACAGTTACTGGCAAAAGTGATGAAAAGTAATCAAACAAAAGTAAGGAAAAAGTACCTGCACACCAGCACAATTCCATAGAGCTACATCCTTCCGAAGTACCGCGTATGTCCAATATACCTGATAGGGAAACGCAGCAGGAAAAAAAAAGTAAAAAGCATGTTTACAAATTCCCAAAAAGTTACAAAAACAAAGTCGACCAGTATTGTTTTGAAAAAACCTTACTTGCAAAACATAACATCCTTCAAAGGCAAAATATCTTAAAGTCAAAATCATCTCCAGAGATAATGGTCAGTTGGTTTCCTCCGACAACAATTTAATTACTTCGTAAGCTGGAAATGGATGACTGATAAATTAATGTATAACGGAAAATCAGAAACCCAGATAATATTAATGACTCAGCCTTGCGTTGGTACATGACCATCAACATAGAAATTTCTAGTAATTGGTGGCAAAGTTAATACAATATTGTCTAATTCTTTGGTTAAAATAATTTGACATGACAGGCGAGAATTAGGCTTCAGTGCAGGGGCCATATCCAGCATATCATCCTCGGCTTCCTTTGCTTCAGGTAATTTATGATAAAACTTTTCATCGACGTATACGTGACAAGTAGAGCATGCACAGGAAGCCTCGCATGCTCCTTCAATATCGATTTTATGCCTTAAAATATGTATAGTCATGAATTTGATAGAAAAAAAGCCCTTTTGTGGCCCTCGGTTAAGAGTTGGCTTTACACTTTTCACGAAGGTCTTTCGATGAGGGATGATGTACTTTAAACTGCGTTACAAATACTTCGTCACGCTCTAGTATATTGGGAAATTTCGCCACTTTTTTAATCTAAGGGAACAGTAGAACATCTCAGAAGTTTCTGTAAAATTTCGGCCTTTGAACAACTTCAAATAATTCTCTCCCAAGAAAAATACTTATAATTAAAGAAAAAAAGTGCGTGCTTTACTAGTTAGTTACCTCTAAAAAAAGTCCAGAATTAGTAGCCTTAAGTGGATACCTGTGTGCTAGGTACATAACATTATCACCAACTTTGCCTCTGACTTTCTTGACTGTTCCATCGTGTAAAATGAAATTGACATAAACGACCTCGTTTTCCGATGCTGAATCCTGATATTCATATTCTCCGGCTCTGAGAAATGCACTCATATGGAAAGGTACCAACACCATTCTTGTCAATGACGATATTCGTAACAATGCCGGAAGCATATTTCTTGAAAATCGCATACGTAAAGAAAATACACTTTTACATGCTATATATACATATACTTCATGCATAAATAAATCTTTTGAAGGATTTCAAATTTCAATCATTTTTAGTACTCTCATATGAAAGAGTTTCTAATACGTATAATCATAAAATCATCGCCATTATTTATACGATTCTCTCAATCGTGTTAAAATGTGACTGACTCATCTTTTCTGGAATGCCAATTAACTGTTTTTTACAGATTTATTATAAACTAACAAACTGAGGAGTGCAGATATAGTTTAGTCCTTTCTCTACAATATTCAGCTAATATCCATTGTTCCCGTCACATTTGGCTGGTAGTAGTTGAAAACAACAGCTATCATCCAAAAATATATTTTAAAATCTAAAACAAAAAACAGGACTTATATATTTGGTTCAAATTTCAGGTATAATGTTTGAAACTGACATCACATACCCGATGTACAACATCGAAGAATCATTAATGGCCTTCGTTAATAATTCTCTTTAGATGTTATCAGCTCGAATATATCACATTATATAAAAGCTTCAAATTAAAGTCAACCAGTAATTATTCAAGATAACTGTGGTACTAATTGCTCAGATTAATCCATGGAAAGATATGTGCACACTTTTTCATCTTTATCACTTCCAATCCTGAAAAATTAATAAAACTTCAAGGAACCCATCCTGTTATCAATCCCGAAACCTTCACCACCATATCTCTCGAAATGAATTGCAGAGCTCACAATGCAATCTTCTTATCTCAACATGATTCTCAGGCATTTCTCTGTTGTAGTCAACTGATTCGGCATTGTAGCACAGGAAGTGAGCTTTTCTTTGCCATCAAAATTGTTTAGTTGCCTTTCCGGATGATTTCCGTCAACTCATTTTCCATACTATCCTGTTCAGTTTATCCCTAAGCTCAGTAATCCACCACTAATTAATATTGTTACTCACTCAAAATCGAACACAGATTGTTTTATTTTCCACAACGAAATCAATCGTATTAATCGAATTTTTGAGAATGAACATGAGAATATCCTCTTTACTTCAAGGATACAACATTAATTTTAAATGTGCTGTATTACATTTGGAATAAAGAAAAAGCAAATATTGTTACGCTTTACATCAACAGTCTCCTGAGAAGATTAGTTTTATCGTCATCTTTTGGGAAACAAGAAGTGACAGCTGCAATGATCAAGAGTAGTTTATTATGATTATCTGGTGATCTTCGTAATTTTCACCAGAAGTTTTCATTGTGATATTTTGAACCTGAATTATGAAGCACCAAATTCTCCGCGATTCTTAGAATAACGGTCACAAGAGACATTGTTATTGTAAAGATTATATAGCAGAATAGGCTTGGAGTTCTTTTGAGCCTAGAGATAATTAGTTTCTTATTATTCGTTAAAAGCAAAATTTTTGGCAAGTTTCAGGCTTTTGTTTTTATTTTTTTGTCGTTAAATATCATCTCTGCTTATCTTCCACTCCTTTGGATATTTTTTTCTTGTATTTTCGAAATTTAATTTTAGAAAATTTAAAAATAATAGCTTTAACCCATCCTTTTCTTCCTTGCGAAAAACAAAAAGAAAAAAATGTGACAATAAAATAAGTGATATGGAAGCCGAAGCATAAAGTGAAAAGGATAAGGCGGCGGCTTTTTTCCTTTTTCGTTTTTTTTTTTTAACCTACTATTATGAGTTTAATGAAATAAAATTTGCCGTTTTCTGTTTTTCTACTTATTTCTTAGTGATTACAATATTATAACTTGTGCAGGGTGATTAGCATCTACGCAATTCCACATTTGCGGTACTACTATCATTACCAATAAATCCCTAACCTGTACTGTCATCCCGAAATCCATCTGGCATCATGTCAGACCGGTCCAGTTCTTCAACAATACCAATTAATGCCCCCCCATCCAGTCACTTCTCGTCCACTTACACTGCCCACATCTTTCCTAACCCATTATTGTCACTATGACAAGTTGGCTATTCATCCGCCAACCGGTGAAGGTGTTCAGTTTTAACGGTCCTGAAATAGTCTTTGGTTTCCCCGCATGATTGGTATTTGGTGAGGGTGCAGGGCGGGAAGATGATTCTGCGGTTTGGTAATTCCTTCGTTTCTGTGACTTTTTCGTAGATAAATGTGTAAGTAAATATGGCTACTTATAGGTGAGTGTAGACAGGAAATTTTATATCAGAATGAAAAGGACTATTCTATCGCGTGCTGCACTCATATTTTCCGTACAAATCACTCCCTCTCCTTCTTTGACGTAGATTACGATATCACTAGTCATCTGTCTGAATGAGTAGTCGCTTATCCTTTGACATTTCCTGGCAGATTTCGTTGGAATATATACTCAATTTGAAGGTAAATAAATTGTAGATGTGGCAGCTTTGTACGACACTCTTTGCGGTCTGGTTCCATTATTGCATTGCCTATGATACTGTCATTCTTTCAACTCTGAAGCTAAAGTAAGTTTCGATCTTCGGTGCTTGTCGACACTTCTTGTTATGCAGCATAAATTACGCTTTCCCCTTCCCAAGACTACAAACATTAGAAGTAATTATTGAATCATTTGGCCTTCATGGCCGAATATATGACAGTATCCTTCCGGCTTGACTTGTTTGAGATCTGACGTGCGCAATTTTTGGTGAAGGTGGAGGGGCGAGGGTGATTTACGTTGTATGACACTCCCTGGTCATTGAATTTCCGAGGCGTGGCGAGTCTTGCTGTCGGTTTCATTAGCAGAAATAAGTTATGGTTTTTACGTAATATAATGAGTGCTGAAACTCTACTTTCATTTCAGAAAAATGTCAGTCGAAGACCTGGCAGCGTCCTCAAAAGTACTAGCCATTGGTGTTAAGGATTTCTCATTACCAAACTTTGGTGTATATGCGCAAGCCTATAGTGCTGAAAACTCCGATGCTCCTTTTGCATCAGTAATGAAGATATTTCCTTATCGGAAAGCACTTCCAATCGAGAATCCATTAATGGTAAGTTTTACCTTTTTTGTAAATTGAAAACAGTGCTAAGATAACTCTTTCTGGGATGAAGGGCTGTATAAGCAGGATACGATTTATTAGATGAGATTAGTGTCATTGCATCCTTGATACTACTGGATGTAATTCTTGTCGTGCAATTTTCGAAATTTACACTTTCATTCTATACAAAGAAATCCGTACATTTTCTTTTTTTACGGAGCGTACCATTTATACGATCGTTAATTTCTAAAAGCTACTTTTTTAGGTGACTTCTAATGATAATGCTGATAGATCAGGCATTGGCATAGATTACATCACATTTGATACTTTCGCAGATTTACACGATCTTCTAGCGTCTGATGAGAATTTTAAAGGCTATCAGACAGTTATTATTTCTTCTCAGGATGCTTTCGAAGAAGAACTGGTTCGTTTTTTTCATCTGTCGCACATTATACAGTAGAGTCATTATATCACCGTACTTTTCATCACAGTAGCCTTTACAGGTTCGTCGCAAGCGTGTTTCCTCCAATGTTAATTTTGATGACGAACCATCATCTGATCAAGCTTCGAAAGCAGATAGTCGACAGCGATTGTCTGCTGATAATCTTCATGTAATTTTTTTCTTTATTTTAACACAGTTTTTCTTAAAAAGTAGTTACATATTATCATCCATTTTCATTCCTCAACATACATGTGTTCATGGTTTACGCCATCTTAGGAAATCTTTTTTAATACCATGCGATTTTTAAAACGTGAACGGATATAATAAAGTTATTATTTTTATCGGTAAATCAAGGAAATATAGGCTTGTAACTAAAGTGATAAGTTTTTTTTTGAAGTCCAACAGGGATTATGCGCGCCGAAAATTAAAATGGCATGTGTACAAGGTTGTCTAACATTCTTAAAACTAGTCCAGATTCCTTTTGGCAAAATATCGATAAGTTGTCGTACGTTATAGCGGATTACCTTAGTTTCCTGGATATTTTACTTAACCACTTCTAATTACTGTTCAAGAAAACTTTAGTCGAAAAAAAGTCATTTGTCTAAATTTCAATTTTGTGAGCGCTTTCGTAGTATTATGATAGTAAAACTTTTGTGGTGAATATAGAGATTCTTTCATCACTTCATCATCCATTTCAAGTTATTTGATGAAGTATGCCTTATATGTACGACAATTTATTGAATAACACTGCAGAACGTCAGCTGCTGTTCGTCAATTACTTTTACATATTTTATAATCGTTGTACATTGTGCCTCGCATGACTTGTTACAGTGAATCTTTGAATGGTTACTCTCATTCGCTTTACTGTCTTGTCTGTCATGCGTGTGTTTTATTCCCTTAAAAAAGACTCTTTGTTTCTTAGTTTTAATGATTTATCGCACCATGAGAATTCTTTTTGTGTATTATTTATAGTATTGTGTGCAAGCTTGTTCGATATTTCCCGTAATCGTTTGTTTGGAAATATTCACAATTTTGTTTTTAGGATATGCCCGTAGTGCTACCTCCTCCTAATCCATCGCAAAAAACAACGTGTCTACTCTACATGGAGGCATTCGACATTATTATTCCGAACTCTCGCTTATTAACTGTTGGCAGTGAGGGCAAAAACAAATATTTGTCTGAGCCAGGCCATTATGAGTGTAATATGAGCAGCAGTCAAGGTGGTGCAAGGTTAGCAGTACAATTTTTCTTTATGTTTTTATTTTTGAATATATTTCTCGGAAATTGTTTGTTATCTTATATCTCTTACCATACCAAGTTTCGAATTGAATTGCTAGGAACAAATATGAATAAATAATAAGTTTGCAGTGATAATGAGTTGAAATTACGAATATATATTGAAGTAGTGCCCATAGTGCTGCTGCTTAGTATAAATTTTTGTTATTATAGTTTCATAATTGATGTCGAAGTTGGAGAGGATATAGAAGACGCCAAAAAAGAATTCTCCTTGAAGACTGGGACCAAGATAACTTTCCAGTAAGATACATTTTCAACTAGTCCTTTAGCTGTATACCGCTGTTGAAGCTTATGATTCGTATTTTCAGGTTAGATTTCGTACGAAGTCGGAATGGCTATTGGTATTTAAATGGTACCACATTAAAGAATAATTTCAAAATTATTGCTATGGACCGCGAAGTTCGTTTTTCTTATTTTCTTTTTCTGCGCAACATACTTTAAAAGATACTGATAATGTTGGCGCCTTATGGTTTAGTATCCAAAGTACGTGTAGTTTTTTTCTTATACTCATAATCATGGAGAAGGTATTTTTGCCGGTTAATAATCTTTGTATTTTTTGTGTACGATGTTTATTTCGCCGTGAGTTCTCATTTAGCAAGACTTAACTGTGAGTAGTGGTACTGCTACGAATCGAGTAGATGTTGGAGCTGTGTTTAACCGGAATTTTGCTTGTTATCAAACGGATGCGGCAGTTTTCAGCGTATCAAGTAGCAGTCATTCACATGTTGGAATTGCACTACGGAATTTTGAGGCACGTAGTTGTAAAATTTCTTGCAGTCATTTTTCACAGCATTTATCACATTTTTTTAAAAACTATCTTAATGAGAACACATGAAAAATGGGGCAGATGGAGTGCTCAACGGGAACATATCAAATAAGGTTAAATTGATTTCAGGTGGCTTTGGGACTCACGGGTGACAAGGCACAGTTTGGATACTATACATCGGATTGTGTTGGAACGTTTAGTGCTGGCACTTGGATGGGTATTATTATTTCTGTTGTCTTTATAAGCATTCTATTGTTCGGTTATCTGATGGTACAGTCAATACACACGATGGATCGGTTTGATGACCTGAAACAAAAACAAATCGTAATTAATTTCAAAGAATAAACAATGGCACATTACTATTTATAGATTACAACATTTTGCTGTTTGGCACTATTGCTTTATATTCCCTTTATCAATATGTGTAAAATATTTGTTAGACTTGAGAGATGAAAAGAGACGCTTTCAGTCTTTCAAGTCACCCGGAAAATGATTGCTGTTGCGCTTTCCTGTGTTTAATTGCTACTAGTAATTGTTTCTAAATCCGGGTAATAGTTCGCTTTTATAGTTAATATAGTATTTGTTGCACACACATAGCTACTTCATCCTGTTTCGAGTTATGATTTTTCAAGCAGTTTCTGTATAATATGGCATCACAATTTTTTTCTAAACAAGTTCCGCCAGTAGTATTGACAATCATTCAATGAACAGTTTTGCTGCAGCAGGCTAAACATTCGGAGTAGCATTTAGGACCAAATGCAGGTTTGGTTTTTGTCTATGTCAATAGAAGAAATGGAATTTCTCTGTTTGAATTTTTACGTTGGTGTTTCGTGCTCTGTCAGTTTATATATGTTTTCTGTATAGTCGAAAAGTACATTCGTGGTCAATTCAGTGGTTGGCTGTAAGATTTCACCATTATATCATGTATAAATTTCTGCCATCTTTTTCCAACTTTTAATTCATTGTTACTCGGTGACATAATCGTAGATGAAATTAAGTCATGATGAGAAATTGCCGAACTCGTCTAAGCTGTCGAAAGTTTCTTCTCGTCTTTTTTAATTAAGTGTTTTTAGATATCTTTAACTGTAAATTGTCCGGAAACTGTTACCTCTTGTTTTCTGATGTTATTTTTCCAGCGCTTCTTTCAGCAGTGAAAATGTTGCAGCATAGTAAATATATTTTTTTCTGCTTTTTCGACTTTGCGACAACATTAATTAAATCAACTCTATTTACACTGGTGCCAAATATCTTGTCCTCTACGGATCTCAACATTTCTCAGGCAGGGCTTATTTTTGACACCACACATTTGGGATAATTTCAGTCAGAACTAGTCATAAAATGAGTAATTCCTATCGAAACCATAACATGGATATTCTGCGGTTTTTGCAGGATGAACCGTAGGAAGTAATACTAATTTGATTTGTTTGGTAATAGCAGTGCCAGATTGCGCCTTGAGCGAAATAAAAAGATGTCTGAATAATGTAAAAGACATAAGTAATGTGCTTCACCAAGATGGCAGTGTTTATTCATATGGACATAGTAATCAGTTTATAGATTGACCAGATGAGCTCTTACTTTTCCACTCATTCAGTTCCTTTTTGTATTCACAATCTCCTAACACTCATTAATTACATACATTTCATTTTACAAGCATAGTAGAAGGGACAAAAAACCATTCCTAGCTTAAATGATTTCTATGGGAAAGTAATGACCGTTTAATTGTTATCCAAAGACGATGATAAGCCGGAATGGAGTATCATAGAACAGACGATGGATCGACGACAGTAGCGCTGAATGCACGGTAGCGTAAAAGTTACAACGGAGAGAGTACCAATTTACATATGAGGGTAGCATGAACATGCTGATAGGAATTACAAATATGAAATATTTGTCGAAAACATACTTAACAGTTGTAAGAGCCCATTTTGGCACAGCAGAAATAAACAACAAAAAAAGTGGCAAAAATTAATGAAGAAAAAACATCCGAGCGAAAAAAAGAAAACAAAACAAGCATTAAAAAAAAAAAAATGACAAAACAGAATGGGCGGTGTTTTACAATCAAAAATTAGTGAAATTTTCAAGCAGCACCAATAATTAAAGGAAGAGAAGACAGTTGTATTAACGATGATGACAAAAATCGGCAATGAATGTGTGAAATGATCACGATACTTATGCAATTTGTACCCTAACAAACCTGCTATTCCTTTCGTTGTTATTGTGTTTTTTTTTTTTTTTTTTTTTTTTTTTTTCTGAACAATTTCGCTAATAATAATAATAACAATAAAGGAAGAGTGAAGATGGACCAGAAATACATTTTTCAAGTATTTGACTGATTATTCCTTCTACATGTCCTACTAATTAATAGAAAATATTCCAAATATATGCTAATAAATTGTATATTTAAAAGTTTGATACTTCCATATTTTGTCCATCTTCAAGACAATGTAAAAAAAAAAAAGATGTATACAAGTAAATCAAAAACAATCACTAATTAATCCAGCAATATATACCATACAGCATGTACGTAATGCAGATTATAGTAACCTGTTATAAAATTAATTTGCATTTGCAACAAACTCTAAAATTAATTTTAAAAAAATTTAATGGATTTCGAAATTAACATTCCTCTGACAAAAAAAAAAAAAAAGAAAAAAAAAGAAAAAGAATATCAAATGTTGCAGATCGCAAAGGATACAGCTGTTTGGCACAATTTAAGTAATGAAGGCGAAAGTTTAAAGCAAAATTAAAACAGTAAAGTGTCCTAAAATAGTTCCAAACCGTTGTTTGGGGATTAAAGCTAGTAGATGGAGTGCCAAAGTACGGTCACTTACGTAGAGGAAAAAAAGTAAGCACCGAGAACGATTATTCCTTTACTTCATATAAAAAATTATCGAAATCACTAATTTTTGTTTAATGTTGGAGTAAATTTTCAAATTCTTCCAAACAAATCGGAAACACTCTTGTCGTCTAAATTTATTTATTTTCAAAAATTTGTTACCTTCGATATTAAAAGTGGAAAATGAATAAATAAATAGCCTGGAATTCGTAATGAATTCACCATCCCTAACCTATTTGCTTAACAATAAAGACTAAAGTAAAAACAAAAATGTGTACCTAAATTCATGTGAGTACCACACAGATAACTTCCTGGATATTATGAAATATAACAGAGAGGCATTAAGCCAAATAAATTTCTGAAATGATAAGAGAGAGAGAGAGAGAGAGAGAGAGGAGTTATATGTGAAGACTCTCATTATAAATTGAATACAAAATGGAAATAAATAAACAAATGCTGTTTTCATATAATTTTAAAGCATTGCATAGACTACTGAGGATCACTGTTATCACTTTTTTTTTTTGTCTGTAGAAAAATTCATTAATGATCTTCTTTTTTAATATTAATTAATTTATGAATAGAGTGTATATAAATCATATGAAATGTTATACGGAGGGATATTAAGCTAAATCGATTTTCTCATATTAAGCCCTTTTCATGGTATACACGAAGTTTACATAAATCACCAATGAATCTTCACCTATTTTTATTTCACTTCACAATTTACCCTTTTACAGGTTGGCATTCACATTTTTTTTTTTTTTTTTTTTTTTTGTTTTTTTGATCGTCATCCTATAATCCATAAACTGTCGCATGATATTATTGTTGACCGCCTTTATCATCTTCTTCATCCTACACCAATACTCGGATTCTGTTTATGGTCAATTTCTATTACCAGACCTTTAAACTTATCCGGACTACATTGACCGCAGTAACCACCGCAACGTCCAAATATTCGTGCATTATTCTGCAGCATATAATATCTACTCACAAAATTGTCGATTCTGATCGATAAGTAAACGAAATAATTTTGATTGGTACAAGAAAAAACTATCTTGAGAAATTTTAGCGCGGATATATGAGGCAATAATACATAAGCGGTGCTATATTTAATGACACTTTAATTATTCTCGAACGCTTACAAGAATACTCTTGATATCGATCTAATTAAATTTAATTGATAAATCTCATCATTGTTATGATGATTTCTGAACAGATTCATCTATCCCGTTTTATGAAAATAATGTTGGAACCTCTTACAGCTACATACAATTCTTCTGACTTTTTTATGACTCTCAACAGTACACATTATCGGAGATTTCGCCTAATCCGTATCAGCGAATAATTGATGTAAGATTATACTGCGGAACAGTTAGTAAAACTAATTATTACAGTTACGTGTTCGAGAATGTTTTCAAGTGTTCCTTATACATTTCGTATCTGTCAAAAGAAAACAAACATACATCAGAACGCTCAATTCTTGAACTTGTACGGTGTCCTTGATCAACCCACCGAAGGTCGTCCATTACTCGGAGACCCGTTCCTCGTAAATCGATACCGAACTGACCCTAAAAAAATAATAAAAACTTTCCAGCTGAAGACATTATTTTAGGTAGTGCGATCAACTGTCATCGAAATTTTAACGCAACCTGTGGGCAATCAACAGCGCTGTAGCAATCACCAGCTGTTGCAAATGCTACTTCTTCACCATGCGACGTTGTTGCGAATGTGTGATCGTGGACTGCAATAAATCACTTGAAAGTATGTACATCCTCAATACTTCCCTTCTATTAATCTTTTTTGACTTTTCAGCTATGATTAAAATAACCTCCATAAACATTAAGTCTCGCTTATTCTAAGTTTAAATCGATATATAGCTATTTTCATTGTCGATATGAGCACCCAATCTGATCAAGCAATGGTCTACCGCAAATTTTCTAAGTTTCAAACATTCATTCCAAAAAAAAAAAAGAAAAGAAAATAAAACCGACTGAAAAAAACAATATCATTTCACCTATTACTTTAGGGTCAAAGAAAAAAATCATGAATTGTCACATATTATATCAAGAAAAAATAATTTACTGTTTATTTTCATGTTGTGAAGATCGACACGAACTTTCGAAAAACTCGAAAAGCCAGCGCTTGCACTTCCATCATCCGTGCACATGCATGTATCGTTACGTTGTCCGTTATGAGGACATGTAAATGGGTACAATAGTCTAAATGAAAACAAAATGTCAAATTATTATAGTTACAAGGATACCTGCGTTCCTTTATTTTGTTGATAACTGGAAGAAGGGATATTTCAGGCTTGTAGTTAGAAACAACTAATTTTTGTTCGGTCATTTGGTTTACTAGGTCATGTTACCTGGTCATGATACGGTTGCACGCCAGATATAATGGTATTTATGCTTTTTAGTTTCAAAGAGTGGAAAAATAATGAAATCTTCGAAAAAAAAAGTCGACATTTCAATCATATTTATATCAATTCACAAATAACTATTTTGACTGATACTACCTTTTTCCGTAAATTTCTGCAAAATTGGTTTCACTATTGAGATTGATGTATGTTTTTGGTAGTGTTTCATTCATTAAGTGGCAATAAACAGTAATGCGAAAACCGGCTACCAATACGGTATAATTACCATCGACGCTGTTCTCTTGCGTATAGTATGCTTTCAATTCTGCGCAATCACCTGGTAAGCCTGAAATATATTATTAGCAAACCGAAGATATTTGTGAAAATTTAGTAAATCCCTAATTTAGACTCATTTCATATCAGTTCACAACAGCATATCTTAAAACTTGTTAATATAATTTAAAGCAATAAAGTACAGCAAATTATCATAGGATTTTGCATTTTTAAACAATATTTTTATATCCTTTGTCCATGTGATATCATTTATGTTTGCAAATGAATTCATGGTGTTGATATATAGATAAATTTCTTAATACTTACAATTTCTTAGGAAACAGCTCTCTCGCCTTTTCGGTCTATCTGGACTTTGATCGCAAAGATCTCGTGAAACCCGTCGGCCGTCCCTATCCAAACATCGCACACGACGTCTTCGATAGCCTGGACCACAACTTGTTGAGCACTGCAACTTAGTGATAGTAGAAAAGTTATTTCATTGATTTTGATACAGAAAGCACTTATGGCTGCAAAAAACAAAAAGGAATTTTTTTTTTTTTTTTTTCAGAATTCTAGAGGATGCACAATAACATAGTGAAATGTTAATACGATACTTTGTATCTTAAATTATGTCAGCAATATATAAAGATTCAAAAACGTAATTTAGCAATTGAATTTTATTTCATGAACTAGGAACTAACTAGTGCTGTTAGCAAAATACATTTATAAACTGAACATTGAATTTTCACAGAATTTCACTCGGTAATTTCACGTAGTAAGAAAGTTTAAGTATTGCTGAAACATGGCAAAACATGATCCGACAATTTCATAGTAAATATAAAATCACAGTATTAAATGACATGAACCTGTCAAATTGGCAGAGAAATGAAATTGAACATTTTAATGATCGGAATTACAAATTTCTTATAGAAAGTGTTTAGCGTACTATTAGAAAATGCACTGTACTGGGTATCCGAGTTAATTTTTTCAGAATTATGAAGTAATAATGACTAACAAAATATTAGGATGTTGTTTATATTATTGTGAAAAAATATTTGTTGTGGGAAAAATTGCTTACAAGAAAGAAAAACGTTCCTATAATTTTACTATTAAAGGATAAAAAGTGTGAAATGAAAGAAGAGATAATAATTACCTGTGACCAAGGTCCAACTGACCAGCGATATTTAGCATCACAAGGATTCATAGCACATTCCTTGCTAACCGTTGGTCGAGTTAATCCATTACACATCCTCGATTGTACGTTCGGTTCTGCGCTAGAGCTATGATTCTGACTACGCACACGACATTCAATGCGGCGAAATTGAAATCCCGTACCACACGTTTTCGAACACTACAGGAATAAATACATTCCCGAAACGATGATGGTGAAAATGAAATGTCAGCGGCATTAGACAAAAAAATCATCATTGTAGTAATATCTATCATCATTGTTAATCTATCACTCAATAACTTATGACACATGATATCGATATGTTGCTGTTACGTAATCGGTTACGTATTCAGTGTTACGTATAAAAACAATATTCAAATTTCAGGTTGATACATTATCAGTGTGTTGTTTTTTTTCTCTCTCTCTCTCTTCATTTTAGTTCATTCAACAGCTTATTGAAAAACTTTACAATTAAAAGAATAATAAAAATCGTACCGTACTCCAGGGACCTGGTACCCAGTGATAGAGACAATCGGTAACAGGACATGAACGTGTCACTTCCGGTGCAGTTTCATTGCTGCACATTTTTGGCGCTGCACGTTTACCCAAATTACTTACACAGTAAACACGACGATGCTGATCAGATTTCTTGCACGGATCAGTACACTACAAATTTGAGATATATGTAATGTTGAAATAGGAACATTCCAGATGAGAGCTAAAAAATGAAAACATTTCAGAAAAGTATGAAAGGGTGCTTAGTTCCTTAGATGTCAATCAGATGTTAGTCCACTTTTAGAATCTAATGCATATTATCATATTTATTCCTAACTTTTTACGATTTCCTCTAAATATGACATATATGGAAGATCTGATACAGCAAACGACCGATGTCGCGAAATTTTCTACCTGTCCTATTTTATTCCTTTGAATTGGACCTTCCCACTACCAGCCAGCCCAATGACTCCTACATCAAATCGCCTTCCTTAACTGACCACGCCATCAAAATTATTATAACATCTGTTGGTATTAATTGCGGTGTTATTCAATAAATTCTATATTCAACTACTTGTCGTGATACACAATCAAGAGGACTGTACTGTCTTCGACAAAAATACAAATACCTTCTACCGCAAACAAAAAAACTTCCACGATAACCGATTTACCGGAGAATATGGATAAGTATTTCCAACCTTAGACCATGGGGTAGCTGCCCAGTGATATGCTGGACAAGACATGGTCATACATATCGAATTTTCCAATGGTTTCGGCAATTTAGCACATTCCATATCTGGCAGATGGGTTCGACGACCTTTCTGACACGTCACTTCACGTGTTCGCACTCCTCTACCACATGTTACCGAGCACTGCAAATAACAACACGACATTAACACAATAAATCTACAAAAAAATCACTTACACACGTGGACAGTCATCACAAGTGTAACTTCTGCATTGACCATTTGTGTATGTTTGTGTGGAAAGCTGCGATTTCAAGGAAATTGCATGCTCAGAGAAACATTAATTAAATTCATCAAGGTTACCGGAGCTGTCATATCATTAATAGCAGTAGACCGGTTATTCACTTCCTGTGAAAAACTCACGATGCTTGTCGTGAAACCGATTTTACTTAATACATCTGCTGATCCATCCTGATTATTAAGTGAATTCTTATATCCTCTTCCTTTTAGATGAGATGAGAACAGTGACGGTCGAAAATTTGTCCACAAGAGAAAGAACTGATTTTTGAGTGCTAAAATTTTACATGCAAATATATGCGAAAGATTGTTATGCTTGTGACCAGTTATATTTTTTGGTTGATTTCATCCTGGACTATATATCAAGCCAGATTGTGTAGCAGTAATTTTTTTGACAGAACGACCTTTCCTTTTGTAATCCATCTTCTAGGCTTTCTTTTGCTGTTTGGCAAATATGGACTTTTCATAAGTATCAATAGGAAGTAACCCGGATAACTCTTATTATTTCTGAACAAGATGAATTTGATCGAATAACTTTTGAAGCTATTCAATTTGATCGACCCGGACGAGATTACTGGATTCTGAATTGATAAACATCGAAGCTGACATTGAAAAGCGATATATCCAATCCAATCCATATTAATATTGATTTTATTACCTATTTTTGCAAAGCTTCTCTTTTAAATATAAATTGTTATCAAATTGTATTTATATAAAGGGATAAATTTTGTGGAATAGAGAAATAATCAGTGGAATAGTAATCTGTGATTCGAGTACTCAACTCTCCTTAAATGGCTGATATTGCATCTCGTAGTTCAACATAATAATTTCAGATTATAGGTATCCTGAGTAATTACATATTCCAGATATAAACTAGTACTTTTCGACGGCACCTTCGAGCATAGCCAGCAAGTAAGCTCCGAACTTCACGACAAGATATCACAATTCTAATGCATCTAATGAATACATTTCTCGACAACATTCACTCACCATTGACCACTTTCCGGTCTTCCATCGTGGACAATGCGCCATTCGACAACGATGTGAATCTATTGGCCGCTTTGCCGGATCACAATATTTAGATGCTACTGAATGACTATGTGAATTGACACATGACACAATACGTTTACGAACACCACGTCCGCATGTTGTCGAACACTGAAATGTAAAAGCAAAACTGTGGATGCTTGAAGGAAGAAAAAAGAAAAAGAACAAAATTAGCTGCAATAATTCAAGAGCATGCTGTTTAAATTTAAAGCACCACATTTAGCTTACTTTCTGGATAATGGCTATATTTCAGGAAAGCACTGAGACGAGAAGTAAGTCATGTTAAAGGATTTACTAAACAAATAAGCATGAATTTCTAATAAAAATGAAAAACAGTGATATCTCCAGATCATTGATTCTTAAGCTTATCCAAATGAATATATTTTTGAAAATAAAATTGGAAATAAAATACGTGGACTCAAAGTATAATACATCTCATAACACAAACAGCAAGCAAGCTAAGCAAGCTAAGCAAGTCAAAATTGATCAACTTTCATGCTTATTCTCGGGTTGAAATTAATTGGATACCAGGAATTTCAGGTTGCTAATCCAGGAATTCATGTCCAGATATACAAAAAACGGAGAACACACATTGGTCAGATTAGAATCGATAATAAACACAACTATGCATGCTAAAACAACAAAATAACGTAAATATTACGTGAAATTCGGAAAAAATGTTTGTTTATAAGATTTAATTATATGGAAAATACCGGGTTAAATAATAACGATGAAGCCATGCACAAAGAACGAACAATATTACAAATTATTTCCAACCAGAAAATTCAACAATATTGATAACCTCAAGCTAAGTAATTATGTAAATTAAAATCTTTCCGGGGATGATCAAGTTAGCAGATTCTTCATTTTTCCAAGCTATGATTTGGCTGACAGATAGTCCTGATAAATGCAAGTCTTATCATTTGTCTAATCACACACGAAACCATCCATCGAATGTAGAAAAATTTTCGAGATATTATTATTATTATTATTATTATTATTATTATTATTATTATTATTATTATTACTATTATTTTTATTTCTATTATCATTATTATTATCATTATTATTATTATTATTATTATTATTATTATTATTATTATTATTATTATTATTATTATTATTATTATTATTATTATTATTATTATTATTATTATTATTATTATTATTATTATTATTATTACTATTATTATTATTATTATTATTATTATTATTATTATTATTATT